>PVJX010001215.1:0-173925 GCA_004027295.1 Dolichotis patagonum | reverse complement strand
GAATAGCCTTTGTAATTCCTCTGGTTTGATTCCTGCTTCTTCATTCACATACTTTATTCTTAAGTTATAGATCCTCTTGTCATCTTCCAGTCTTTGTAACTTTACTGCCTGCTCCCTTGTTATTTTTAAGAGATCTTCCCTTTCATGACCCCACATTGCAAGCCTGTGTTCAATTTTTGAAAGTCTATCTTTGGTTTCTTTCAAACAGTTTTGCCAGCTTTTTATGGAGTCTGTAGTTTCCTGATAATCTCTTTAAATCTGCTTCATGAATTCTAGGTTTTTTTCTGAATTCTTCATTAAATTTTTCTCTCCATTTGTGTTCCTCCATTCTTCTGTCTGTGTCTTCTTGAGAGGTGCCCAGCCCTTCTTTTATTAATCTACTTATCTCTTGTTTAATTTGAATTAATATTTCAGTTTTGGTCCCGCTTACAATGTCCTGAAGATATCTCTTTATGTCCGCTAACGCTGTGTTTGATGTTGCATTTTTGCTGCCCTCAATCTCTTTTGTATTTACCTTTCCTAGATCAATGTTCTCAGGGTTGGGGGCTGGGAGTATTTTTTTTATTTCTCCCTTTTGTCATGTTTTTGGTTCCTTCCATACAAGTGTACAGTGTAATTCCTAGACCCTTTTCTTGTAGGTTAAGCCTCCTCTAGAGGGCTCAGTCTAGGAGCTTTAGCCCTCTTCAACAGATTATGAGATTAGAGTTCACCCACGGGCAGTGTGCGCTGGCTCCTCCCCTCCGGGGCAGTCAACCTTTGCAGGCCTTCACTGCGTCAGTGTGCACCTATCTCAGGGAATTAATTTGTAGTGACTCACTGGGTCCCCGCCTAGTCCAAGCAGATTCCACCAATCTGCTCAGCGAGGGGAGCAACCAACTGAAGCCACTTCCTTATAGAGTTAGGGCTGTCCTGCCCAAATCCAACATGTCATCCAGTTGGTTTCCCCTTTCCCGTGGGAGGGTCTTATTCCCATCACTCACCACGTGTTGATGCCAATCTCCAAGAACTGCTGGGTTCCCCGACCTCTGACTTCAGCGTGGCTGCAGTAGGAAGTCATGGTGCCTCTGGGTGGGTTGCATGCAGGGCCGGACTGGGCGAGCTGCACACAGGGCTGTTCAGCTCTGTGCTCTGGCGGTTCAAGCCAGTCGCTTCGGCGAGGATCACTTGTTCAGGTCAGGCAGGAATTCAGGCGACTCGAGGAGGGCACCATGTTCGCTGATCTTATCTTCACTAATAGCAGCCCCAGGACCTCATATTCAAGCAGTTTTTTGCAGTTTAGTTTCTTCCTGGGTTTTGAGAGTCCATGTCTCTCTGTTTGGGTCTCTCCAGGGTGTTTTATTCTGGCATTTGAGCTGTCTCTCTCAAAGAGGGTCCCTCTCCTGCTACTTACCGGTCCGCCATCTTTTTTTTCCCTCCCTGTTGTTCTTTTCTTTTTTTCCTTTGGAATTCTGTATGGTTGCTACCCTTTTTTCTGTTTTGTTTGGTTGTTCTTTTTTTCTTTCTAAATAAAATTAAAAAAAAAAGAAACAAGGGACTGAAAATGATAAAGCTTCAAAGGGAAAATTACCATTTAGCCAAGAGCATATTCTATTTGAAAATAAGGAACAAACCAGGTATCATGGGCAGTGTCTACATTCAGTGACTATACTCCTGGCTACTTAGGAGGCTGAGGCAAGAGGACTGCTTGAGCGCAGGAGTCGAGGCCACCTTGAGCAATGAGACCTCACTTCACCCTCAAATAGACTGATCTGATATGGGGAACTTAAAAGGTATTAAAGGTAATAGATTTGCAATTTTCCCAGGGTAACTTAATCCTTTCACGAACTTAACCAAAACAGGTAATCAGACAATTTTCTCGAGGCTAAAACTCGTCACATTTAAATCTAAATTACAGAAGCCCCCATCATAGATCTACCTGAGAGGTGTTTCAGGATATTATTGTCTCAATAATGTCCTAGGAAGCTCCAGGACCACCTTTAGTGTAGGGGCATGGCAGGGCATTTCCCGATTCATGTACTGTGGCAGCGTTGGAAACTGGTCAGTGCTTCTGTAGATATCATCCATCTCTCCATGAACCTCACAGATTCCTCACCCTGATTAACAAGCCGCATCCAGTAAATTCAGCAAGCCAGTTAGCTGCACATATAAGGACTGCTTTGTTGGCTTCTCATATCGTTACCTGTCAGTGTTAGAATCTCAACCCCTCAGTGTGGCTTCCCTACCCTAGCAGAAGAGAGGCCAGGGCTGTACTGCAGCAACTACCAAAGCAAATGCCTGTAAGGAAGACCTAGTCGATGTTCTCTGAGGGAATGGGGGACACATGTTCTTTGTAAATTATCAGTCATTAATATGCATGACTACACAAAATTGATTAGAAGATGACCTGCACAAAGAGGAGCCAGACCAAGAAGTAGAGCTGGTGAGTTTTACAATAGCTGGTGTAGAAAGGGATACACACACGCACACGTACACGTACACACACGCACACGTACACGTACACACACATGCACATGCACACACACACGCAGAGCTATTGTGCCCCTGACATTGCACATGATTTGATAATGCTGTGACACGGGACAGATGACCTCAGCAATCAGGCCTAAACAATGGGATGAAAAATAGACTTGATGCTCCCAAAAGATGCATTCACATTAAAAGTTTAAAAACTTCTAGGGATTTAGCTCAGTGGCATAAGCGCCTGCCTGGCAGGCATGAGGTCATAAATTCAATCCACAGTACCAAAAAAAAAAAAAAAGTTTAAAAGCTGATAGGAGCAATAATTCACAAGGTCAAGGAACTTCCCTAATAGATCATGAAACAAAATACATGCACTTTTTTCCTCCTTTGTAAGAGTTACTCGTGATTGGGGAAAAGAAATAAAATGAATAAATTTTTATATAAAATCTGCTCCAGATAAATATTCAACTACAGTTTCAGGACACAGAAACACTGGCTAATCTCAGGCTATTCTGTTCATTTCAAAGGTCTCTAATTCACTTGGTTACACCGTAACACAGGAGAAATCTTGATCAAAATGTACAGCATTGCTTCCACCATGAATAAGAGATTGCAGGGAACTGTCTCCTCAGAATCTAGATGATTTACGGCACAGCTGTGGTGTCATAACCCAGGAAAAGTAAACCGAACTATGAGGGTGAGACACAGTCTGAGCCATATTCCCAAGGACCCTTATTCAACACATAAGATGTTGCCCAAGTCGTGAGATTACGAACACATATTCAGGATGTTGTAAATACTCTGGATGGTGAAACCCTCCCAAGCAGAAAAGCTATTTCAATAAACAACTTAAAAATGTTAGACAATGTTTTTCCTATTGGGGAACCCAGCACTACTTCTTAATATTACAGGTATACATTGGGTTTTGGCAAGGTGTCATCATTTAATCAAAAATCTCATTGCTCCTACTTTCCAAGTTCCAGGAAAAGTTAAGGCACAAATGTAATTATAAAACTTAAATTGGTTATATTTTCTGCAACGGTTAGACATCCCTGCTGAGAATTTTACAAGCTAGTATCAGCCCATTCTGGACCTCATAGACTATAACCTCATGAATTAGTGACAAGACAGATAATCCATGAACCTGAAAGTTTCAGCATGCATCACTGATTTGACTGGCAGACCCAGCTAAGTACCATTAAAGAGAAATTTTAAGAAACATTCCTCCATGGGTAGAAATTAGATTTTCAAACATGACCCCTTCATATATCTTATGATCGCTATTCAGCAAGATGCAGAAATGAACTGCTGATCCCCACAACAGCATGAAAGCCTTGTGCTAAACAGAAAAACTAGATTCAAAGGTCACATTGGGCTCTGTAATAGGCAACGCTATAAGAAAATACAGCAAGCCAGGGGTTGACAATGGCTCAGAATCAGGGCCATTGTCTAGAAAAAGGGTATGAGGGAAATTTTGGGGTGACAGAATAATTGTGTATCTTGATTGTGTTCAAGGTGCTCATGATGGTTACACAACAGGATGAAATAGGACTGTGTACTAGTAAGACTTCAACTGCGTATAAAGCACACTTCCTTAAATGTGAAATAAATCAATACGACAGAAAACCTACTTGATGCAGCCCCCACAACCAATCTGAATCTAATCTGGATCTGAAGCTCAACAGTGTTCTTATCTTTCCAGGTTAACCTTTCACCCCTGAGTAAGGCAGGGCCACCAGAAAGAACAACTTCGTACTGACAGCAACGCTGGCCTGGGATTTATCAAACCCAAACAGTGTTTCAACCAGCCAAAGCTGATAAATGATAATAAACTTTGAGCAATGTACTAGCAAAGATGATTAAAATTAAAAAAAAAAACCCTAAGACTTCGGGCGGCACCACTTTACCAGATCCTCATTGGCATGAACTGAAAATTCTTTCCCAACTAAAGAACAATGACACCCTTCACACAACTGGTTTCTGCCCCATCCAGGATCCAAGCTGAAATTTGTAGTTGATAAAATCACCACAAACCTCCCTTCCTAGTGCTTAAAAACTCTGATCTGTTTACCCTTGGAGGAACTCATCAGTAAACAAAACACATACAGTGTTTTCATTGTTAGTCATTAGAGGACCTCTATCTTCCCTTTAACAGCTGACACAGATAACAGTATGCCCAGGTGATCACACCTCAGCTCAAGAAACAATACAATTAGCAGTTCTGTAAATATGTAACGCCTTTTCTCCTCTTCAAAGGCAGCCAATGTTGTGCTTCTAATACCAGGGTTTGATTAGTTTTGCCTCTTTTGAAACTTCATGTAAATGAAATCTTATAATAAATTTCATGCTTCAAAATTATATTTGTGGTATAATAAAGACAAGTAATTGTTTGTCTTTATTGCTGTATGATATTCCACTGAATGAATATACCACTGTATATATCCATCTACTATTGGAAGCCATTTGGATTGTTGAGTGAGCTATTACAAATAATGATACAATATCATACATATGAGAGGTATATATATATATGTATATATTTCAGATTTTCATTTATCTTTCAGGATATATAGATAAACATACATATCTTTCAGATTCTGAATAATGTAACTATATTACTTCTTCTAAACTGAATCAAAATTTTAAAGAAATTCAGTGAGTATTTCTTGGATCTCTTCTTGACAAATAGCAGTACAAATACACTCTTGTGTGCAAAATAGTTTTAATGCAGTATTTTATTTTTCCTTTGCAATTAGAGTCCAATAATTATAATTGTTCTAAAGCATTAATCATATCCATGAGAGTGTGGCTGTAAATACAGAATTTTTTGCTGATTTGTACAGAATTCTTTAATGAAAATTATCATTATCAAACAAGGCCAAAAATGCCCTTAAATGCTTCAAGAAATTAAAGGTCCATTTGGAAGAATGCAGAGAATTATATTCTTTGAGAAGATGAATCTTTGTATCATAAAATTCTGTCACCCTCATTGTGTTTAATTTAGCTAATTTATCCTGAGACTATTCTTTAAAATCTGGGTATAAATAACAAAGAGACATATACTGGGTAGCACGTTACAACTCTGTAGAATACAACAGCCACACATGTACACACACATCTATAATGATGGAAACTCCGGTACACAGAAACTATAAAACCACAAACCCATGTCACTATGCATGGTTACCCTGAGGGTCGTTATTAAAGTAATGTGAAAAGTATCACCAGTGCAGTAACTGCTCTTGTCCCTTTGAATACACATGTAATTCAGTGACACATGGTGACCTTTAGAATACAAACTTTTCCCACTTTCATCTCTAAGTGATTTCGAAAAAATGTAGATGGTAAAGAAGTGATGGCAAAGGACCTCTGCTGTGGTTGCTACAGGCTAGCTGGGGGGTCTGATAAAAGAGCAGATAGGTCCAAAAACGAAGCGCTGTTGTCTTATTGTAATTGTTTTTTTTTTAAGTCAGTTTTGTGAGCACTTTTCCCCTAGTAAAATTTTTTACATTGCAGTTTGATAAAACTTGTCTCGCTGTAGTCATACCCTTGGACCACCCCCTTGACTGGGCTGTAGTCTTTTTCAAAGCTCTACTGTCCTAATGCATTGGATGTGGCCACATGGCCCCAGAAGAACGGGTCCCTGCCTGCCCGCTGCACAGGGGAGCTCTCCAGGGCCGGGGCATACTCTCTGCCTGCTTTGTGCTGCCTACACCATCCGTGTTCTGAGACTTGTTCCTAAATCTGGATCAATGGTCCCCAGCCCTGGGCCCAGTCCCTGTCCCAGTCCAGGGGAACACTGTAGCCTGGCTGGGCACTTGAGCTACACTGAAAATTCCCTGGGTCTCAGTCTTTCCATTCACTGAGCACATGCTCTGCATACTGCAGAAGGAAACGGAAGAGCCTTGAAAGAGACACGTTCTTACAGATCATTTTTAGCACTAGCGTTGGAAGAAAGTACAGCCTCATTTTGCCAATTAATGCCTGTTGATGTGTAAGTAAATTAACAAGTTGAGTGATCATTAAATGTGAAATCTTTTGTACAGTGAAAGTTAATTGCTAAGTTTTCCCAGGGCTGTGAGCGTCCCCTTTGGTAGCATGACTGTGAGCAGGGACAGCTGTGTTGATGTGCCTGCAGTCCTGCATCATAGAGGTGGGAAGCTGCTCTAGTTGGTTGCCAAGAGCTGTGGCCACAGCTAACATCCTTTCCCCCTGTCAAACGTTCTCAGTCTCTCTAAACTTCACTGCACCAACCCGCAGCTGTTGTCTGGCAGTGGTTCTGGCCAACATTTGAGGTTGGTTTTCAACTGGGTTATACTTCTCCCCAGCCGAAAGAGGTTGTTTTTCTAAGTCCCGGAGGGCTTTCTAGCCTCCCTGTTGTACCTTGTGTTGCTTGGAGCCCATGGGCCCTGTTGTTAATTCCAGCAGAGAATGGCTGTTGATCACTGAACCCTGTGCTTCCTCCTCACCCTATGCAAAGCTGAACGTTGCCCATTGTCCCTTGCAGCTAGGTGAAGGCACACATGTCGTTTCTGGTGTGACTCTTTTAAAATCACTACAGAGCTCTTTCCTGTTCCCTCTACAGTCTCAGTCTTGTTTCCTCTATCAGGGAGACCAGAAAGCCAAATTTTTGAAGGTGGTGGAGCCATTGTGTACCAAAGCCATTGAATGATAGAGGAGGAAGGCCCCTGCCTTGGACATAAGACCACCCATTGACCAGCCCCACATTGGGCCAAGGGACTCTCTGAAGCACCTAAAATGTGTGCATTTGGAAAGTTATAGCAGAGCCTTAGCCAATCTCTGACTCCTTTGCCAATGTTTGGTACTCCCTTGGCTCTCTGTTCTTTTTATTCTCCTGGCCAAACCGGCCTAGAAACACCAACCTCCTGGTTTTTCCGCTTCTGGGCTGGCACTCTCAAGTACTATCAAAGATGAACCTCAAAGTCAAACATCACCTCTTCTGGGGCACTCCTGGCATACCCCTAAGGCATCCTGCTCTGCAATCTTCCACAGCATTTCAAATCTCTGGTTTCCTGAAGCCCCTGAGCCTCTCTTCCTACTCTAAGGAAAAAGGTGCCCTCATGGGCTGGGAACTTGTTCCAAAGTCCAGGCCTCTCTTCCCACTTTTCCATACTTTCCTTCAACACTGCAAGAGATCATAGGAAGCCCTTCTGGTTGGGTGCTGGCTCCCAGGCTGTCTTGGTTATTTTTCTTTCTTGTTGTTGAGACAGAATATCTGATGCCCAAAATCAGGGAAGGTAAGGTTGATTCTTACATACCCAGTTGGCTCCAAGTGGCAGTTGGCAGGGTGGCATGGCAGGGCTGCAGTAAACAGCAAGCACTAACCGGGAAGACAAAGACTTGCCTCCTTCCCGCCATTACTCCTTATGCTGGCTCCACCCCAGGGCGGGTGTAGCACTCACACCACCAATCTGAGCGCTAGACAACGAACCAATCACAAACACGAGATTCAGCGACGTCCATAATTGTATGAGACTTGGGGGGAGGGGCATCTGACATATAAACATAACACAGCCTCTACAGGGATACTGCCCCGCATCCTACCCTCTCCCTGCTTCTATGAGGTGTTCTCTACAGGCAGAAACAAGTTGATGAAAGAAGAAAGAGAAAGAAAGAAGAAAGAAAGAAGAAAGAAAGAAAGAAAGAAAGAAGAGAAAGAAAGAAGAGAAAGAAAGAAAGAAAGAAGAAAGAAAGAAAGAAGGAAAGAAAAAGAAAGAAAGAAAGAAAGAAAGAAAGAAAGAAAGAAAGAAAAAGAAAGCCAGCCAGCCAACCAGCCTACACAGAGCAGCTTTAATGCTCCCAACTTGCACAATTACCACTACTTGCAAGGTACCCAAAATGCAGATCTTGTTCAACTATCATGCTGTCTCCTTTCCAACTACTTGTGCTCCTGTAACTAAAATGGCTCCTTGGAAAGTGGTGGCCAGATTTTGCACCGTGGGGAGCCCACATTAACTGCCACCGCTTGTATTCTTCTTGCTGCTGATCATGGAGCTCCCCAGGGAATACTTGCACCCCCCCCCAACTCTCTCCCCAGGAGAAAACTGTTTTGTGTTCTAAAACCGGCTATGCAAGTCCTATTTGGAGAGCTGGCTGAGGTCTCTCTCTCTTCCTAAGCAGCATGCCAGCAGCCATGTACCAGCCTGTTGGAGACCACTAATTCACAATGGCTAACTTTGCAAAATTCCCTAAGAGGTGATAAAATGGAGGCTTGGGATTATTGATACCTCCTATTGGAGATTTCCCATTGACTCTTCTTACCATCTGATCATTTATGCCCTCTTGAGTCATCCCAGGATTATTCTCCAGGACAAGATCCCCCTTAGCATATGAACATCTACTTTGCTAGTCACACCTATCACTGTACACACCTAACAGGGGCTGCTTTGGGAGTGGGGGAGGACCGGCTCAGAGACACTGACTTCCCAGTCATTGATGAGTCACTGACGCAATACTGTACTCATCTCTGTTTTTCATTTTTCTCGTCATACTCTTTAGACAATCAGGGTTTTTGGCTGGGCTCCCGATACAGCCATTCCTCACGCAGGCCACACAAGAGACAGCTGAAGCATGTTTTGGACTCGCGATTTTTGTTCTTGTTGTTGATTCTGTGGTTGAGCACATTCGGTGGACCCATTGTGAATATTCACGTGTTTAAGAGCTGACCTATCTGCATTATGCAGATCATAGTTATGTACATTAAGGAACACAAGGAGCCTGTGTTAACCATCTTTCAAGAAAAAACAAAATTTGTTTAAACACTTGAACATCTAATCCATAGTTCACATATAACCTCTGCAAAATTAAATTCTTGCTCTTCTCATTCACTGTCACCCAACAGCCACCCATCGGCAATACTGTCGGTGTGACTTTCCAAAGCTGCCCCCATCCCATCTCCCCCAACTCAGCCCTGCCATCTTTTCTGGACAGCTCAGTGGCCTTTTAAGGGGTCACCCTATTTCTACCGTTGTCACCCCAATTCTGTGCCCCACAGAAAAGCTAGAGGATTTTAATCAAGGTGCGCCTGCTTTAAAACGGTCTCTTATCCCTTATTGTATCAAACCTGAAGGCTCGACTGAGGCAAAGCCCTAGCCCAACAATGTTTGCATCTGCCACACCCTCTTGCCTGGGGAGAAACTGCTTGCTATCCGTCTTAGTTTTCCAGGGCTGCCTTCACCACACATGGGTGGTTTTAAAGGACAGACAGTGTCTCACAGAGTCAAAAGCCCTAAATCAGGGTGTGCAAGACCATGCTGTCTCTGAAAGCTACAGAGGAACCTGCTCTGTGTACTTCCGCGAGCTCTGGAGGTTGCTGTCCATCCTTGGGCTCCTTGGCTTACAGACGCGTCACTCTAATCCGTTACTATTGTCACTAGAATCCTCCCTATGTCTGTGTCCTCCTAAAAGGACAACAACCATTCTACATTAGGGCCCAATCTTACCTTTCTTTGACTGCATCTATATCCTATTTCCAAGTAAATTCACGTTCACAGGTACTGGGAATGAGGACTTCAACATGTCTTTTTGAGGGGAACATGAATCAGCTCCTAATGCCATCCTATAAATGTCAAATCCCTACTTGTTGTATCATTTCAGCCCATTTTTTCTCATTATGACATTTTTCTCTAGCTGGTAATAAGCATTCGACTCTCCCAAAAGATAATGGCAGCTACCAAAGTTAGAATCTCTCCACCCATTCTCCTTAAACCTGTACAGAGGAGCAAGGAGAGGAAAGAGGACAGCCCGATGCTCATGCGTACAGCTCACCTAGGAGACGTCAGCAAGAATAGCTGAAAAATAAGCAGAAGCAAGAGAGCACAACAGCAACGTGTGATGGAAGTAGAGTGTCATTTATCAATGACAGTGCCCTTCGCTATAGCAACAGAAGAGGGAGCAATTGATCTGCTTGAGGTTAGCCGCACAGGCCCCCCTGCCTCCCCGGCAGGGTCTGCAACCACCAGTTCAGGGAAATGCAACTGAAATAGACAAAAACAAGAGCAAAGGAGAGAATCAGAACCAAAGCATTCAAGCAGGTGGAGTTGCTTTGAAAACAGTTTAGCAATTCCTTAAAAAAGTAAAGATTTATCATGACCCAGCTCGTCCTCTCCTGAGTAGACCCAAGACAAAAGAACACATGTGTCCATATATATCCAGAACATTGAGAGTAATATCATTTCTTAACAAGCAGAAGGTGGAAACCACCCAAATGCCCATTGGCTGGTGAATGATCAAATTGTGGGGTACCCACAGGACAGAAGATACAAATAGGAATGAAATACTGATTCATACTACAGCATAGGTTAACTTTGAAAACATCATACTAAGTAAAAGAAGCTGGCTGCAAAGAATCATATTTTACGATTCTATTGGTAGGAAATGTCCAGAACAGACAAATCCTTGAAGATGGAAGTAAATCGATGCTTGCTGGGGGCTGGGTTGGAGGGGCAATGAGGAGGCAGGTTTACTTGGGGCAGGGAGTAATGGTGCTCTGGAGTGAGATAATGCTGCATTGGCACACCTCTGTGAGTATATTAAACACCACCAACTGGTAGATGTAAAACTTTGTGAATTTCTTCTCAGTTTACCAAAAAAAAAAAAAAAAAAAAAAAAAAAATGGGGGGGATTGAAAGGAAAAACAAAAAAAGGAACTCTTCAGCCGATCAAAATGCACCCAAACAAACAGAGCTGCTGTGTAGGTGTTGTATGTTATTGGTGCCCAGCTCCCACCCAATCTACTTTCACAGAGCCTTGTTTTCTGGACATGTTGCAAAGAAAAGAAGGGTGAGTTGTAATTTCTGCAATAGATGAAAGTTTATTTAATGGGTCAAGAATTCACTAACATTTTATCCCTTACATTTCCATGAATCAAAAATCTTAGTTATATTTTTGCCACAGTAACCTCATTTCTAGGAATTATCTCAAGGATGCATAGAAGATGCCTTTTACACAAATGAAAAGTACCAAAGTCCTCGATGCCTGATGTAGGCTGAATCATGCAGCCTCCTTCGAAGGGGCTCAGGGAGAGAAGATTGAATTATCTTTTAATGGTAATTTCAGTTACCCGTGTCATCACTGGCCCCATTACCATAAATACTGAAGCACTAGCTGTACCTGGAAGTGGCTGTCAGGAGTGGCAAGGGGCCCATTCCACCGAGTGCCTGACCTGTCAAGCGTGGAGACTGCTTCCAAATGACACTTGGGCCCATCCTGGCATTCACTGCACACTTTCATCCCTGGAGTCCGAGCTTCAAGATACCAGCTGCTCCACAGCACGGCAGCTCAGCTGTCAAGATCCTGAAGCTGATTGCTTCTTGTATTTGTGATCACACAATTGACATGCAGATTGTGAATATCTTATTTGGAAGCAATTTTAATCTAGGTTAAATGTAGCCTGTCAAATTTACCTGTGAGACAGGAGCCACAGCGGGGGCTGGGGTCTGAGGGGAGAGGGTGACAGTGTGGCAGGCAGGGGAGAGTGGAGACAAGGAGCAGAGAAAGGTGCTTGAGCCCAAACTTACAAACCCAAAGCCTACCTAAGAGTGGGGAGGTGATGGGGGACACATGAGCATTCAGCCTGAAGGATATCAGAAAGGTGGGGCCAGTGTTGCTTACCAGGGGTTGGTTTGCTGTAAGAAAAGCTAGAATTCCTAAGTGGGAGGGGTTGACTGAGTCACAGGAGAATTTGCCTATGGAGAACCCAGTATTTGTGCTTGTGGGACAGCCTTGGAAATGGAACATGCTCTAGATTTACGATGGTGTCACTTAGGAGGTTGCCAGATTGAAATTTGCTCTGCCAAGGCAGTGTTGTAACTCCTGTAATGAGAAAAGCTAATCTGTATTATTATATCCCAAAGCAGATTTGTGGGTCCTGAGGTTTATGCTTCCAGAGAAGTCTCTTCAACAAAAAGAACACAGAATTGTGGTGTTATGTTGTTGTGCTATTGAAAGGGGCTCACAAAAAAGGCAGAGAAGTGAGCAGTCTTTGTCTCCCAGGCAAGGTGAACCCTCAGCTGCCAAGGCTTGGTGCCTATGGAAGGTTGAGATGTGAACCCCTGTGACTCAATAAGAAATAAAGGCAGTAGCTTCCTGTGTCATTTGTATTCAGTGGTTTTGCACTAGCAAGCAGAAACACCAAAACGACACCCAGGATTTGGGGGCAGACTTACTTACATCAACAGGCACTGATCGGCTCATTCCCAGAATATCAGGCCCTGATCTCTCGTAATCTAGGGCTTGCTTATACATGATGAGCAAGCAGGAAGTACAGAGGCACAATGGCTTGTCAGTTGGGGATTGGTTTACACAACGTGCATCATAGTGACCGACTATGCATCACAGTGACCAGCCATTTCCTAGACCCCAGAGGCAACTGGAACAGGAACAGGAACTATTACCTGGGCAACTAAGAAGCTGAAGTATACTGGCTGGTGGGGGGATTTTCTGTTACAGTTTAAGGTACCCAGGCTCAATCTTGGACAAGAGGTAAAAATGCCACAATAAAAATATTCTGAGAGAGTTCATTTGCCTTTTATTGCAGTATATTATTGTAACTATTCTTATTACCATTGAAAATCTTTTACTGAGTTCAATTTTTAAGTTAAATATCATTGTAGATATGTTAGGGAAAACAGTATATAGCATTCTTTACTCTGCAGTTTCAGGTGAGAAGAGAGTGACAGTGTCTCCTGTATGCAATTCAGATGGCTGATGGCTGGGAGGCCCTGAAACCTTCAGGACAGGGGTTGAGTCCAGGAACACAGGACAGAGGTAAGCGATGGTGCTTGTAGCCCACTCCTGACTTCTGAGGGAGAAGGGAGGGACAGCGTGAATCACCAATGGCCAATGATTTGGAGGATCATAGCTGTGTAATGAAACCTCTATACATAACCCTGAATAAGGGGTTCAGGTTGGCAGGCATATCCAGGTCCAGCATGGAGGCCCAGCAGGGAAGACCCTCCGGGAAGGGAGCTCCTGAGGCTCTTCCAGACCTTGTCCAATGTACTTCTTTTTAGCTAGGTGCCTGTTTTTATCTGTTATAATACACTGGCAGTAGGAAGTAGTGTTCTCTTGAGTTCTGTATGCAGCTATAGAAAATTGATGACTTGAGTTACATAAGGGTTGTGGCAACTCCTGCCTTTGTAGCCAAGTCACAAAGTGTGGGTGTCCTCGGGCTTGCAGTTGGTGTCGGAAGTGGAGGCATCCTATGGGACCAAGCCGTTATGCCAGGAGAGTCTGACACCAAGTTTGGGTTGTTAGTGTCAGAATCCAGGACACCCACTGGTGCTGGAGAACTGGGTGGGGCGGGGGATTTGTTACACACACACACACACACACACACACACACACACGCTGAGACAAGTGCTGCATATAAAGAAGTTTACTTCCAGTCGTTTCTTCATGGTGAATATATTCAAATCTTCTAATGTGATGCACTATTAACTATATTCATCATATGTGCCACAGGACAATTATTCTTCATAACTGTAACAATAATTGTTAATTTAAAAAATTCAAATCCAGTCTTCATTTCTCAGCAGGGTGGCTTTTATTTTCTTGGCTGTTCCCACACTTTGTTTTTCATTTGGGTTTCCCTGGGCCGCTAATAGGAAGCTAAATTTTTTTTTTTTTTTTGTACCAGGGACTGAACTCACAACCTCATGCTTGCCAGGCAGGTGCTTATGCCGCTGAGCCAAATCCCCAGCCCAGGAAGCTAAACCTTTTAACATGGAAGTTGGCTGCGGACGAGAGTTCACTTCCTCTGCTGCAGCCCCTCCGGGGTGCTCATAGGTTCTGGGTGGGTGGATGTGGTCTGAGTCAGGCTCCCAGCTTTCTCTTCCTCCAGCCTCTCCTCCACCTTGGGGCAGAAGTGGCTGTGGGGACAGCTGGCTGCCATGACTTCTCAGAGCTGGAAGGAGACTGCCATGAAGGGTCTTCTCCAAGGGCCCCCATGGCATCTACAGTTTCTGATTTTGAGGTCTGCTTTTCTGAAATCAGTCATCAGATTTTCAGAAGAGCCCTCCAAGGCTAGGAGATTTCTACATGGAAAAGGCAGCTAGGCGTGGTGGCACACACCTATAACCCCAGCACTCGGGAGGCTACGGTGGGAGGATCGCTGTGAATCTGAGGCCAGCCTGGCTACAAACAGTCCAAGGCCAGCCTGAACCGCACAGTGAAACCCTGTCTCAAAAAGACAAAATAATGATAATAATAATAATAATAATAATAATAAAGAACACTGCAGTATTCTCTATTTTGCCCTAAAAATCACAGCAAGGGGGGGAAGTGACCAGATAGTAACAGGAATGCTGTGTCCCTGAAGGTGGCGCTCTGGGATGCTGAGCCTGTGAGTCCCCATGTCCTGTCCTGTCACCATGTGCTCTTGGAAGTGCAGAGGGCACTGAGCTTTCCTTTTTTTTTTTTTTTTTTTTTTTTGAGACAGGGCCTCACCATGTAGTCCAGGATGGCCTTGAACTCGTGGGTGCTGGGGTACAGGGGTGCACCACCATGCCTGGCACTCTCCCCTTGTCTGCAGGGTCAGGTAGGAGATGGCTCACTCTTCCCCAGTGCACAGGGGAGGCCCTCGGTGAAGGAGGCCCTGTCACTGTGCTAACCAATTCCATTTTGTTTCTCTCTGATTCCATTTGTCTCTTTAACATTTTCTTTTGAGCCATTCGCCTTTGATTCCAGGAAAAGCAGGTGTGATGCAGACACCTTCAGGATAAGGAGCTAAGACTCCTCCCAGCAACAGCGCGCCTGAGAAGACTGCCAAGTGGGAGCAATGATGCCAAGGCAGGAATCAAGCCCCTCCCCCTCAGCGGGAATAACTGCCCCATGGAGGAGCCTTGACGGACCCCCAAAGCAGGAGTTGTCTCCTCAAGATGGGAATTGTCCCCTCAAGCAATGATGGCTTTCCCAGAAGCAGGCTTGAGATGACATCAGCAGGACTGCAGTCTGACAGCACTTCCTCATGACCGGCCATACAAATCCCTCACCTTTGCACCTTTTCTGTAAAATCCTGTTAAGTCAGAGCTTGAACCCCTGCACCCGTCCTTCACCCTGCAATGCTGCTTGTCCCTTGAGCAGCATTTTGGGATAGGTGGCCTGCCTCATCTGTTTGGGTGCTCAGAGCTGGGATTTGCTTCACACTCCAGTAACACCAGGGCTCCAGGCCACCTGGAAGCCTGATGGCAACTTGGTGTAAGCAGGGTGCTTGCTGAAGGAGGAACCAGCCCTGGAGGTCTGTGCCTCGGATCAGGCCCGTGCCCCTGGGGACCAGGAAACCCCGCCTGCATGCCACCCAGCCAGCCACAACAGGCCCTGCATTCTGTCTTCTAGCTGTCCTGGCACACAATTGAATCAGGCTTTTCTTTCTTCCAACTCCCTGTGAGGCCGACTTCCTTGAGAGATTAAGAATTTCCAGGCACGAGCAGAAGACTAAAAGACAGGACAGTTTTTCCTCTCAGCACATAAATATATGGAAATCTTTGGAACAAAACAATAACAGAGAAAGAGAGGAGGTGGCCCAGGAGATGAGAGGCCTGGAGGAAAGGAGAGGTGGAGGGAAGAGAGGGACCCAAGGCCTGGAAGGATGGTCTCTTTCACCGGCCTTCTCCTCCCTTTCTGCCACCCCTCTCAGCGCTCAGCAAGACAGCAATGGGTGGCATGGTCCCTGCTCCTTTGCCTACCCGCAGGCTGCCTCTGCCCCTCCTGGGCCCCATGCGCAGGTCCCAACTGTCTTGGTCTCTAGGCTCTCCATCCCTCCAGTCCAGGAGCCCAGTGCCGATGGGCCAGGAAAGACGGTGGTTGGCTATTCCCTGGGACCCCTTCTCCTTCCTTGGCCTCCTCCATGCAGCTCCAGCACAGTGCTCCTCTCCTGCCCCTCTTGTCCCCCATGGTGGGCCCTCAGGGCTCGGTGGCTCTCCTCCTTGGGCTTTTCTTCTTGTTATGGACCTACCACGTCTACTCCTGTCCCCAAAGCCTGATGTCCCACTCTTCAGCTCCTACCCAGTGTCACTTCATCTCTACCACCACTGCATCCTTCTGCAAGTCAGCTGACTCACTGCCCACTGTCACCCGCCTGGCCACCCAAATGCCTTCTCCGTGCCCTCCTCCCACCCTGGGCACAGCAGCAGTGTTGGGTGGTTCTAATTACAGCTCTAAGCATCGGCTCTCACATGGACAGGGAAGCAATGGTTTCCTACGCAGTGTGAAATCCCCAGGCTGGGCAGGCAGCCCTTGCTCTTGGCTGCTACAGACTCAGTGGGGCCAGAGAGCGGCCACAAGACACACGTGGCCCCAATCCCAACCTGGTCATGCTACGCCACTGCACACACTGTGCCATTTCACAGATTTTGCCAGATGTTCTTGGTGGTCACATTCATTTCCCTAGAAGTAGGTTTTGAAATAGAGCAAGGTCTGGTGACATGGCTCAGTGGTCCACTTGGCAGGCACAAGACCCGGGGTTGGAGCCCCAGCACTGCAAAATACTAAGGAGATAGGTAATACTAAGGAGATAGGTAAAAATCAAACAAAAAATGTCTTTCTGAAACCAAGGAAGATCATCAAATGAACAAGTACTGCCAAATCTCAGTGACTGGGCTGTTTATGGCTACCTCAGGTTGGAGCTATGACATTCTGGCCTAGACATGGTGGCCCAGTCTCCAGGGTTTGGAGAAGCAGAGACCAGGGAGGATTCATGCAGGAGCCAAGTGAGACTCAGGTGGCACAAAGGGACATGGACAGGAGCTAGGAGGCTCAGACTGCGGGCCCACTGTAGCGGGCTGGAGTGGCGTGTCCTCAGGGAAGTACCAGAAGCAATGGCTTGGCTCTGTGTTGAGGAGTTCCAGGGAAAAAGCTCTGAGGGGGGAGGCCCGACAAGAAGAGGAGGAGGGAGAGAGGACTTTGGTCCCCAGTCTGTGGTACAGCTGGGAGATGCTAGGGCCCAGTGGGAGGAAGCCCAGGGATGTGACCTTGAAGGGGATACTGGGACCCATCCCCCTCCTGTCTCTCCCTTTGCTTCCAGCTCTTAGGTGAACAGCTTCCGCCATGATGCGCTGCCTCACCACAGGCCCCAAGGCAGTGCCACCAAGGGACCAGACTGAAACCTCTGCAACCAGGAGCCAAAGCAAGCCGTTTTTCCTTTTCAATTGATTATCTCAGGCACAGTGTTTTATCACAATGATGGAAAGCTAACACAGGGAGGGCAAAGAGAGGGAGAGAGAGAGAAGAGGAGGAGGCTGGTCTTCCTGGGCCAGTAGGAAGTGTCCATGGAGTTCTGGCTCAGGATCAAACCAAAGCAGTAAGGGATGATAGTATGCCTTGGTCACCATCATTGTCGGTACTACCGCTTCTGCTACTGTAGGAGCTGAGCTTTTGCAGAGACAGCTTGCTGAGGCCCAGCACAGGTTTCACACGTGCTCCTGTCTGGAGTTCTTTTCATGTCCACAGTAATCACCATGCTTTGCTTTGCCTTCTGGGAAGCCTTTCTCTCCACAATGATACCCCGTCCCCATGCGATATTTATTTGTAATAACAAAGTTGCTTCCCTCAGGCCCCTACAAGGCCCAGAATAGCTGTACAGATGCCTCAGGAACTTTGATTACTAGGGTGTGCACAAAATTGCTACATGTGAATAAGGATGTGCAAATGGACTCCTACATTATTGTGGGGGGCTGGGAGAGTCCTGGGACTCTGAGAGGTTTGGAGGAGAAAGTCCCAGTAATTAGCATATACCCCTGGGCCCCTTCAGGGGACAGGGCGTAGGAATATGTGCCAAACAGGGCCCTGCTGGGGTGCCAATGTCTCCTGAATCTTGCCTGCAAGGGGACAAAATACCTGAGAACCAGTAAGAAAAATGCTGAGAGGTTTATCAGGCTACCCTCTACAACCTCAATGTAACCACAGGACCCATAGTGTCGGGAGAGTACCCCCAAAGACCAGGCTGGCCAAAGGACTCCTTTTTATGCTGAAGTTGGGCTAAAAATATGATTGGCAAAATGGGGTGACATCACAGCAACTGATTGGGGTGGGGGCCTGCTGGATTTTTCCTGGCCTCTCTGTGCATCATTCTTGCCTCCCAGAATAGGACAGGACCCCTTCTGGTACAGGGTCTGGTGACCTCTAACCAGGGAATTCCTTTCCTGTCAACCTTGCACAGAAAGGCAGGGCAAAGGGAACACTGTCAGGTACCATGGCTGGCTCTATGGGAAAGGTGCCGGTCCAGGCCCTGCTGTGGGAAGGAGGAATTTGGCTGCAACTTGCCTTGACGGTAAGAGACCTGAGGGCAGGGGGTCGAGACACATGCTCTCTCAGCCCTTCTTTGGAAAGTTGTTTTCTGAGCTGCAACAACTTCAAACTTTTGGAGAAGCTCTGGTTGTGGAGTAGGTAGCATGTTGGGGGCTTTTCTCTTCTTCATCCTAATTACTAGGCTCAGGAGAACAGGAGCCGTTGCCATCTGTACAGTAACTCATCATCCTGCTGCAGTGGGAGAAAATGAGTAATTTTAGCTAAAATGTAGAACTGCCATGAAATTTAAATTGCGATAAGATGACAAGAATTACAATGTTTGCAAAAAAGGCTCATCCAGGTGGCTGAAGCAGCTACAGCTGCAGCCAGGAGGGGGCTGACTGGGCTCCTGCTGCGTTGGTCACGCAGCTCAGGTGGCTTGGGCGGAGAACATCTCTTGTTTTTTTTTTAATCCTCTTTTTTCTTGAAATTTATGTGCAATTAAGTAAGAAATAATGGAGATAGCCTCACTGAAATGAGTCATCATTTGAGAATTAGTGGAGTGGGCAGAATTTTTGTCAGCTTACTTAATGTGCAGGGAGGGAAGTTCTGCCTGCCTTCTAGAAATGAGCTTTTCTTTAAGATGCCACCAGCAGTACCTTGGGTCATTCCAGAAATGACTCGCCTGGGCGTGCTACGTGGGGTCTGGGCTGGGGTTCAGGGTGATGAATATTCTGGCTGCAGGAGGAAATGAACACCCCTATCAATATAACAAAGCAAATAGGAAACTGCTGCCAAATCAGTCTGCCAATCATCCTAACTGCACATTTGAGCTGAGAACTTGTAAGTCATCACTTGCCCTTAAAAATTAGACATTTAGGTTTTCTAACAAGTACTTTGTGCAGCAGTTGAAGATGGGGAGCCGAGGCCCATGTGGGGTTTTGTCAGTATGTGCAAAATCAGAGTCCAATGTTCGTGTCAGGATGGTTCGGAGCTCCTATGCCCACGGCCAGCAAAACTAGTTTCTCTTGGAGTTGCAGACCTGGCAGCTCCTTGGCTCGACAGGCACTCTTGCCAAGGCTAGCTGGCCTCCTGCACTTTCCCCGGACACCACCACAGTGTTGGAATAGGACTGCATGGCCCTCCTTTTTGGTGCATCAGCCTTCAGACAGCTGAAGCGTGTGGCTCGAGCTTCCTTGTGGGCAGCAGGCCACCTTCCACCCTGCATAAGCTGGCAGAGCCCTGTCCCTGGCAGGCATAGCTCACACTCGGCATGAGCAAACTGCAGAGATTTGAGATTTTCCCAAGGTGAGTTTCCCTTTGGTGGAGGGTCACCAGGAAATGAAGTGTCAGCTAACACTGCAAGCTACCCTAAAGGCCAAAGCCCAGGCCCACAGGATTGAAGCAGAACCTGCAGATGTGTTTTTCTGAGTTTTCCTCACAACTGACATTTTCTGGAAAGGGAAAAACACCATACATTGTTGTACTGCTGTGTTGCCCTCACAGAATGGCCCAGAGTGAAAGGTGTAGGGACACAAGGGTGCAGAAAGCAGGGTTGGTGTTAGGACAGAACACAAACCCTGCTTCCTTCCATCTTGCTCCCAAATGAGAGTGTTTCCAGGGAAAGAACAGGAATGCTGTGGGAGGCTTTTTCTGGGCCAGATTTAGGAGTGCACTGAACCATATGGATGGGGATGGTGTGGGTCACCAAGCCCCTCCAAGAGCCAGAGGGACGAGGAAGGGTCTGGCAGTCACTTGGGCCACCAGGATGATAGCTGGATAACTGAATGGCAGCACAAGTGAAAGCATCCAACCACCCAACAAAGTCCTGTAGCTTTAGAGATGTTGAGCATGATCCTGGGAATCCAGGCATCCTCTCCTGTCCTCAGATAAAATGGGGCAGGATGCTTCTTCCAGATTATAATCAAGATGATGTAGGAGACACTGGTGAGAAAGCAAGACTATGTTTGGGAGAGGAGCAAAGAGCCATCTGGGAGCAGCTTCCCTGGCAGAGGAGGTGACTGGGTTTCAGGAAACTTTCAAAGCAATGGCCACATCCCTGTCAACCTGGCGTGCCCTGAGCCACTGGTTTGTTCCTGGCTTTGCTCTTAATTCCTGACCAGCAGGTCACAACCCTAATTTTCTTTTCAAGAAAATCCCTGATGCTTTTTCCAAGTGGAGACCTAAGACTGCAGGAGGTGCTTGCCTGCTTATTTTTGCATTCCAACCTCCTGATTTATCTGCACACACACCAGGATTGACAGAGGAAGCCATAAAACTAAACCAAACTGTATGCATTGCATGAGACACATTATAGACTCAAAGACAGGTTGAAAGCCTAAGAATGGAAGATACACCACACAGTGATCATAAGAAAGCTTGAATAGCTATACTAATAGCAAAGTAGACTTTAAGACCAAAAGATATTGCTAGAAATAAAGGAGGACATTTCAGAACAGTGAAAGAAATAAAAAGGAATTATAAACATGTGTTCCTAGCAACAATGTTCCAAAATACGTAAAACCTGACAAACCTGAAAGGAGAAACAGACAAACCATGGTTGGAGTCTTCAATGTCCCATTCTGAATAAGCAAGGACATGGAAGGCCTGAGCAACAGCACTGACCAATTTACTCATCCTACATCTATGGAACACCACCCAACACAGAACACCCACTCTCTTCAAGAACCTGGATACACAGAAGTGCTAGGCCATAAAATGTCTTCAAAAAGTTAAGACAATTTAGATCACAAAAGTATGTTTTCTGATCAGAAAATAATTAAAATCAATAGCAAAAGATATGGGAAAGCCCCAATAAAATATCCAGAAAATGAAGAAATCACTTCTGTATAACTCACAGGTTAAAAAAATCATAAGTAAAATTAGAAAATGTTCTGAACAAAATGAAAATATAACACAACATAACAAAATTTATGGTATGTAGCTAAAGCAGTGTCTCGAGGGAATTTATAGCTTTAAAATATTTGCCTGAGGAAGGAGAATTTCAAATCAGTAACTCCCAAATCAATATACTTTCAAAATCTAGAAAGAGAAAACTGAATTCAAACCAGAAGAAAAACAGAACACACAATGAAAAACAGCCAATAAAGCAAACCAGAATAAATTATTCTAACATTTTGTGAGGTCAAGTGTGTTATTAATGCAAAAGAATTGCATCCTGTCTGCAATTTATGATTCAGAAAAAACTGTATGTTAGGAACTGAATGTCTATGTTCATGTGTTCCAGCCCTAATCCCCAGTGGCTGTATTTGAACATGGCATCTCTAAGGAAGTAATAACCATTACTTCCTCATTGAACCCAATGAGGTCCTAAGGGCGGGTGGGGCCACAATCCAAGAGGATTAGTGTCCTTATGAAACTTGAGCACTTGCTTTCTTTGTGTGCTGTGTCTTCTTGTCCTCTGCCTCTAGGAGGACACAAAGATGTTTCAAGGACTCATATCTAGGATGCTCCCTTAAAAATTCTGTGACTTTTGCACTGTTGAAAATTGGGCATGTTAATGGATGTCGGAATTGTGGGCCAAGTCCCCAAGGCTTGGCAAGAGCACTTGGCCTGTATTTTCTATAATATTCTAAAACACTAAGAACAACAAAAAAAAAACTTCACCTGTTTGCCAGGAGCAGTAGCTCTGGACCCTACCGAGAAAGCGTACGTCCTTCCCGCTGGACCTGTCAAGAAACCAATGAACCCCACAGGTTGTTGTAATCATTACACATGTTCTCTTTTAAGTAACAGTCTGCTAAGAAATTCAGTTTTTCTTTAAGCCACTTCATTTTAAATGCTTCCTAGAAAAATGTGATTTCTGCCTGACAGGTACAATGATAGAAATTTTGTCCTTCTCACCTGACTCCCTCATCCTGATTGTCCTTATGAGTCACTGAAGACACTCACTCTTAAAGGTGCTCTAAGAAACCTCATGTCTTGCAAATTCCCTCTAGGAATCCCAACACTGGGGTTCCCCTAAAGGAATACACCAAGCACTGAAGGGTTGCCAGTATGAACACCAGGCTCTCCACTCCCATACTAAACAATACACTCGTCACGTATCTACTATTTTTCACATTGTCCTTCCTTCTGCTTTTAAGGGGTTAAAAAAGGATTTATACCTGTATGTTTTCTAATCTACTCATCTCCTGCCAATCCCCCCAAATTCTGTGAAAACTAAGTCTAGCATAAATATCAGAAAATCATAATCTCTGCACCCAATTAGGCATGACTTTTTCAAGTGCAAAGGGTAGTTCAAAGTGTGTGTGTGCGTGGTTTCTTCTATGTCCCACTAACTGTACCTCTCAAGTGTTTCAAGATGTACACATATCCTCTGGATGTCACTATTCCAGCAGACAAAAAACTGGGTTTAACAAAAATCAATTTTTATTCTTTATAGGTGTGTGGTTTCCTCACCAACTGGGAATGCAAATCACTCAGGTCAGCCTATGTAGCAGACAATGTTAGACTTCACTGCTGAGTACCCTTGTTTGTGCCAACTTCTTGCCGATGAACAAAACTGATCGCAAAGGCCCACCTATGATCTGGAGTAAACAAGTTCAGGCTGCACCTAAAGCCTTTTCTAGGAAATGGAATGGAACATAGTAAAAATATTACCCATTGCAGTTTTGAAATTAGAAATTCTCCAAATTCATTATATACCTTGTGAATCCCCAAGAAACTAGCCTTTTTACATTTTAATAGTTCCTTTTGCTGCCAGTTAGTTAGAAAGAAAAGCACACTAAGGAGTGCATAAGCGAGTTAAACAAAAAAGTAATTAAGACCCAGAGCTGGTGGTGTATACCACCATGATTTCAGCACTTAGGGAGCTGAAGCAGGTTTGAGAGTTCAAGGCCATCCAAGATGTGTTTACAATAAAGACATGAATGATGGAATTGACCAGCGATGGCAATCTTTTAGCGGTTCCAGTGACATAAACAGCCTGCTGAGGCACATATGCCACCACTGGAATAGGCTAAACAAAAACATGTCTCAAGCTGTATATAAGATTAACTCAAAATGGATCACACAAATATATAAATGTAAAATCTTAAAAAAAATTCTGGGGCTGGGGATATAGTTCAGCAGCACAAGTGCCTGTCTGGCAAGCATAAGGTCATGAGTTTGATCCCTGGTACCAAAAAAACAAAACAAAACAAAACAAAACAAAACAAAACAAAACAAAATGTGTGTATACGTATGTATGTATGTATGTATGTATGTGTGTGTATATATATATATATATATGTAAGAATGTTTATCTGTATGTATGTATGTACATAGGTTTAGCGGGGCTGAGGACATAGCTCAGTGGCATGAGTGCCTGCCTGGCAAGTGCAAGGTTGTGAGTTCAATCCCTAGTAAAAAAAAAAAAAATCTGAAAGAAAACTTGAGGAAATATTTGTGCCATGGGTTAGAAAAGTTTTCTTAGATAAGATGCCAAAAGAATCAATGAAACAATAAACTGATAAAAGTGGATTTCATCAAGATTAACAATTCTTACTCTTTGAAAGACACTACTACGAAAATGAGGGGCTGGGGATTTAGCGCAGTGGCACAATGCCTGCCTGGCAAGTGTGAGTTCCTGAGTTTGATTCCCAGTAGCTCCCCTACCCTGCAAAAAACAAAAAAAGAAAAAAGGAAAAAAGAAAATGAACAGACTGAAAGAAAATATCTGGAAATTATGCATTATTCAACACATCTATACCAGAATGTATACAATGCTCAAGAAAACAACCCAACATTTAACAATGGAAAAGATCTTAACACTTTGTCAATAGAGATACTGATGGCGAATAAGAAGATGCTCAACATCGGGAGTTTATATTAGAGATGCAAACCCAAACCACACTGAGCCTATCAAAACAGCTAAGATAAACACCCTCCTGACAGCACCTGCAGGGGAGACAAGGAGCCACCGGATCCCTCAGGCTGCTGTGGGCATGTGAGGAGTGCAGCACGCTGGAGAACAGGTGAGCAGCGGTAAACCCCACCCGGCCAAGTGAGACGACCAAAACAAAAAACCTGAACACTCAGTGACAAAACAGAACCAATTCCTATGCCTCCATAAACACATCTCCAAGATAGCATGTCATGAAGGAAGCCAAGATCCAAGGCTCCATGGACACGACTATTTGCAGGACACCTTCACAAAGACAAACTGCAGGGACAGAAAAAAAGAGCAGGGACTACCAGGACCTGAAGAGGGACTGAGCACCAGAAAAAAGGGTACAAGGAACTCTGGGGTTAACTGGCAGGGAGGGTGTGTGAGGAAACTGCTCTGAGTATTAACTGTGGTAATGGTGATGACAAAAATTCAAAGAATTATACATTTTAAAATGGTAACTTACTGTATGTAAATTATACTTTAAAAAACACAAAATCTACAAAGATGAACTAAATTCATAAAGATGTTCACTAAAATACTATGACAACAGCCAAAATGTCAAAATGGGTGGGGGTTAAATAAATATGGTAATCCCCATGTAATGAGAAACCACTTCTTCCCCAAATGCAGTAGCCTTCTGGGGAATGAAACCACACATGAATTGATCCTAATGAACACATCAATACACGAGCAAGCACGAATGCAGTGGGGACACAAAAGCAGTCCACAGCCAGCCCACATTTCCCCCACAACTCCATACTTCCAGCTGAAGCCCCATGACGGGCACTGCCCACCCTGCAGTGCCCAGCGACAGGGAATGATGCCTGCATGTGCGGCATCAGACCTGAAGAGGCGGCGACTCGGGCAAGGAGTACAGGGCAGGATTCTAAAACAAGACCATAAAGTTGCAGGGAACTAGAAACCGGGGCAAAGAGACCAAGCCAGTAATTTATTTTAAAAAGTTTTATTCTGAAGATTTAGAAATTTGAGATTTTTAATAACTGCAAAAGAAACTCAGTCACACCTAATGATTAACAGAATGTAGTGGTGTATTATCTAAACAGAAATCGTGCTGATGTGCCATAATAAACTGTCTATTAGTAAAAAAATACACTTTAGGGCACAGCATTGTATCTCAAATTACATTAGGGATACTTTGCAAGATTTTAATCAAACTAGAGAATTCTGAGTAACTGTATCTTTTAAATGCAGCACTTAAAAATGTAACAACTCTGTGCATTCTTTTTCTTTAAAAAAATGACCTTGTGTGTTATAGAAATGCTGCTTTATTGCTGCAGAGGTCAAAGTTCAAGGCTCAAGAGGTACAGGAGAGAATACAAAGGTAGCCTTTAGAAACTTGGTTTTATGTATAAAAAAGGTAAAGTTTATAAAAGTTAATTTACAAACCAAGAACAAAAATGGTATGCACGCAATTATTTACAAGCATCCTTAAAACATCAAAGTTTTCAAATGCATAGCCAAAAAGAACAGAAAACCACCACTGCCCCTTGTCAAAAATAAAAAAATGAAAGAAACAAAGAAAAAAGGAAGAAAGGAAGGAAAAGAAATCCATACATCACACTATTATTTTCTTCTGGGTGATTTCACATTTCTGAAACCACCACACCCACAATTTACTCAATCTTTTTTCATGATACAGTATCTGATGTACACAAAAGCCATAAAAACTTAGTAGTACACAGCGCAAATGAGCTAAGAATTAAAAATATGGGGGTAAGGCATTCCTGCTGGTTAGTATGTCTGTGGTGATACGGTATTTATAGATCCAAAGAAGCCATGGAACCAGTCAAACATGCTTTGGTGTCCTTTCCCTAAGAAAAATGTGTTTTCATATACAATGAGCAATTATCTTCATTTGACCTCCCCCCTCCCCAAAGTTATAAATTCCCCTGCTGTACATTTCTGTTAAATCCACTATATTGGTTATATATTCCAGGTGCGTTTTTAAAATGTGTGCATATTACCTCATGCATAATAAAATAAAATGTGTACGCTAGGCCAGGGGCATTACAAAGTTTGAAACAGTGTACTTTGGAAAGAACAGAACTCAAATGCACCCCCATTTACTGGCTGGTATTTTAACGGAAATCGGTATGTGAAGTTAAGCAGTCACCATAAAAAAAGTACAAAAATCATTACAAAGCAAACTATCTTTGAACCTCTGGCCAACATCAATAGTTCTTCAATCACAAACATTCAGTTTGTAGCATGTTTTCTGATCATGGTTCAGAGGCATGTTCACTAATCTTCTTCACTGCCCACAAAGGCTTAATACTAACACACTGTAGTATCAATTCTAAGAGAAGTATAATACTTGATAGAGTGGTTCCATTTAGATTTAGTAAGTTCAATCCAGCTTCACATTATTTAATCAAGCTCCTATATTTTAAGGATTAAAAGTGGTCAATCAGGACAGAAACACAGTTTGCTCCAACAAGATAATTTGGATCTCCAGGAAGACACTTGTTTTGCCAGGTTTTAGGATCAC
The DNA here is from genome assembly GCA_004027295.1 of Dolichotis patagonum. Classification (NCBI taxonomy): domain Eukaryota; kingdom Metazoa; phylum Chordata; class Mammalia; order Rodentia; family Caviidae; genus Dolichotis; species Dolichotis patagonum. The sequence goes on along the minus strand of PVJX010001215.1, from coordinate 146,818 downwards.
CTAGAAGAAAAAAAGAAGCTGATGTCATTTTCAGTTAGCTAAACTGCTACCCATAATGCCTCACAATTATAGGGCAAATATGAATATCTATTCAGATAGTAACTTTCTTCTATTTCTTCAACATATTAAACTGTTTCAAATGTATCTTTACTACATTATCATGTTCACTGGGCTTTTCCAAAAAGTGTGTAAAATTTAGGGCAACCATATGGTTGAGACAGTCCTAGTCTGTCCCTGATTATATATATACAATTATGACCAACATCTTTTTTTTACTTTCAGAAGTTTGGATAATAATTACGTGATTACCTGTTAGAGCTGAATGTAAGAGCAAATGTGCCATATTCAACTAATAAGACATCGAAAAGTTCTGCAGAATCTAGCTCCTGAAGACCCTTCTCCTCACCAAATCCAATCCAGTCCAATCCAATCCAGTCCAGTCCAGTCCAGACCAGTCCAATCCAACCCAAGACTGAACAACAGAGCTGCTGACCTGACTCTGGAGAGACTCTGGTGAGAGTTGCAGAGCTTCACTCACAGACTGTGTGGGTCTGAGTCAGGTCTTGCGAATGAGTTTTTAACAAAACTCCTCGTGTTTCAAGACTTGTAGTTAGCATCAAGAACCCTTGGCAACAGGTTCTGAATGTGAAGAAAATTGGGACTACCATTATGTACATGTGGTATCCAAGTAAGGTAAGGATCAAAACTGCAGACTTTTACTTGCTTATAACAACATCTCTCAAGAGGAGTGATTCTGAGCCCACGGGACAATGTCTGCAGACACTTTTGCTTGTTACAAATGGCTGCTGGGGTAGAGGCCAGAGAAGCTCCTAAATATTCCACGATGCACAGGACAGTCTCTACAGCAAAGGGCTATTGGGCCAAATTGTCAATACCACCAGCTGTGTACCCTGTCTATACTAACTAAGCATACTGACAGTTAACAGTTATGACAGGATCCATGGTTTTTATAAAGAATCATTTACTTTCACAGATACAGGTGGGCTTATGTATTACTACAGAGAACAAGGTGGTCAAGCAATGAGATAGTATTATAAATGCCTTGGAAGTAAACGAAAAGCATCTCATTTGAAGTCTTGTGTTTCTTTCCCAAATACTAGCTTTTGCTAGGATTAACTCAGTGGTTATCAAGCTCAATACTGACAATGTGAACCAACTTTTATATAATGGCAATCCCCCTAATGTCATGCAGGATTATATAAAGGTACATTTATTTTCTAAGTGAGTATGTTCAATTTATAGAAAAAGTATGCTTTTTCAGTACAACTCTTTTATCATAAAAACATTAGAAATAACAAATGTGGGAATCAATTATAATTCAAGCAAGCATCTAGAAGATCACTTATAAAGCAAGTAACTACAGTAGGCAGTTATTTTTCTAGAATATGGGGTGTATGCACACTCACACACAAAATGTGCTTCTTTCAGGCAAAATACACTCCTACTGTAATTTTTATTCCACAGCCTCTATACTGCATCAAACTGGAACTAATACTCATCTGATGAGTCAAAAATTTAGAAGCTCAAAAAAAAAAATTAGATATTCTAAATTTTTATTTTTCTGTATCACATTCATTGAAAGTGATCTATACAATAGTAAAGACAATTTCAGTTGGTAGCTAACTTAAATCACCCAAGAAGCGAGAAATGTGAAAATGTAATGGAAGCTTTGAAATTATGATTTTGAGAGAAAAACATAATTGAAAAAAACTGCACAACAGAAATTTTTTAAGCTTTTCACACTGAAAAATCACGGCCAAGTATGCTCACAGTGGAAGATCTCCTTAAGCAATGAGTATCTTGGAAGTAAACAAAAAGCATCTTGCTTTTTGTACACATGCTTTACCGAAGAATAAAAAATAGTAATCAAAAACGAAATAATAAAGGAATAATAAAGGAATAATAAAGGAATAAAGTCATTTTAATAGTATGATAAAAATGCATCTATATATATGACAATAGCAAATCTATGACATCCTGAAAATTTTGACAGACAAAAAAATTTATTAATTTTTGGCCAAATCACTTTTTTTAAAAGGCAGAAACTTCTCCACCTTTCCATCTTCATTTACAATTTAGAAACACATAATAAACCATAATAAAGAAATTTGAAAACACTGGTGATGCCTACGAGGCCACAAGAACAAAGGTAAAGATCTGCTAAAACAGCACAGGGAACAACATCAGGCAAGGCATTAATCAACGACAGTACCCAGAGCCCAGAGGACAGAGTGAAGACAGCATACCCGACGAGGAGTCGGATGATTTTAGAGCAAAAGACCAACCGTCAGGAGTCATGGACGCACAGTGTGGTAAGCGCAGCTCCACAGGCTTCAGGAACTTGAGACCATGGGGCCCGCACATCACTAAGGGACTCAGCAGAGTTTCACCTAGAAGCAGGGAAAGGAATGAATGATAGTAACATACCAGTTCTCTTTCTAGACACAAGTCTCCTCGCCCTCCTCCTACTTTTGATGTTAGTGCTCTATTGCAGTACTAAATAAAGTATAATGGAAACTACAGATACTACTTACAATTTTCTCGTAGCCATTGCAGAAAATAAAAAGAAACAGTTGCCATCAATTTTAGTACTTCACCTAACTCTATTAAAATCATTATTTCAACATGTATATATACTACATCTATAAAAATCAGTATTTCGCATTTCAAGCACCTTTCAAGTCATAATAGCCACATATAGGTAGAGGCTACTCCATCCAATCATACAGATCTACAGCTTAAAACATTCAAATGTACTTTTTACAAATGTTACTTATATCTTCCATTTAAAGCTGTTTGCTACAAAGGGCTGGAGATACAGCTCAGCAGAGCTGGCAAGTGCAAGGTCATAAGTTGGATCCCTGGTACCAAGAAAAAAAAAAAGGTTTGCTTCAGCCTTGGTTGAAGGGATTCATACAGGGCTAACACAGTTAGTCCTACTGGTTTTTAAAATAAGACAGCCTAAAATTAGAATTGGATGTTAGTATTCTGGCAAAATGTAAAACATGAGATAAAGTACTTATGGAAGCAAGGCACTACTAAACAACGAGAAAAGAAGTCCTGTATCATCCTGATAGACCTAGGAAGACTGAAAGTAACAGCATTCTTAGCTCCTCTTAAAGTTCAGAAACACACTGTGATGTCCTCTAAGATTATTTCATTTACTCTGCAAGGAGTTTATTATCAGCTTCTAGGATGCTAAGACAGCTTCTGCCCCATGAGGCTTACCTTCTTCAGTTAGGTGACAGGATACAGCCTTGAAGGGGAGGGGGCTCCTAACCCATCTTAAAAGATGGAAGGGCTGACTCAAAGACAAATTTGGTTACATCACCCAAGACTGCCTGGTAGTCATGTAGGGAGGTGCCTGATGACCTGTTACTTGCTGCCACTTTGGATTTCACACTGAAAAGCAACGCAAGTTATGCGGAAGATCTTGGTGGCCCTACTGAGGACCATGTACATGTCTATGCCACCACTCCTAGTTTATACAGGAGACCCTTCCCAATGGAATGGACAAGCTGTGGTTGTCCTTGAGCAGTGATGGTGAATCTTTTAGAGCTTTCAATAATGACAAATTGCCCACTGCAGAGGTTCACACAACTGGCCTAGAGTAAAGGCAGAAAGGAGGCTACTGGATTATTCCTTGACTGGACACTTTAAGCTCTGAAGTGTGTACAGGACAACGTTTAAGCTACTAAAACTGAGTAGAAAAATAAACATATTTACCTTTTTCTTTATCCAAAGGTGGAAGGATGCTGTTGTCTCGACAGACCTTGAAATAGATTTCCTGCTCAATTCCTTCGGGAATGGCTCCTTGTGGGATAATTATGCTAACACCAGTTTCTATAGAACTCAATACCCCACCATTGCTGTTAAATATGCCCCGGGCTGTGGCCACCACAGTGTGCCCATCCTCATCTTCATCTTCTTCCACAGCTGAAGGACTGAGAGGTCAGAAACAGCTGATGAGTAGATTCATAAGCTACAGTTTCTTTTATTGTTATCATAATAAGTAGTTTCACTTATTTCTCCATACAACCAAGAGTTATTTTAACTTTTAATGAAAGATTTTATACAGGTTAACGAAGAGCATATTACTCCCAGAGAAATCAACTGCATTACTGAAAATACCTAGTCAATTAATCGTCACTACTGATTTTGCAGTTTGAAAGTATAAAACCTGGTGCCTTGCTCACTCAACTACTATGGGTTGTAAGAAGCACATTTTAAAATCCATGAACTTGGTGCTTTAAAACTCATGTTAATTTAACTGGTGGGATTATTTTTCTTTTTAATGATACATAAATGAATGGTGCATCTTACAACTAAAGGCATTTTAGACTTCAGGAATAGAGTTTCAACTCAGGACTTAAAGATGAGCAAAAAATGTACCAACAACATAAAAGTATATGAAGAGGAGATGAAACTTCATTCCAGCATGACTGCGTGTCATGGACAGTTTCCTATGACGGTGCCCCAAGGAGGAGAGCCCATAACCTGAGGCAGCACCCCTACCTGCCCCTCATAGCAACAGCCCTATTCTGATTACTCATGAAGTGCACAGAGGTAGAAAGGAAGCAGACTGATGTAACCATCCTTTCTCTTGGGAAGCAGGCTGGTGGCCTCCTGTCTGTGGGTTCTGCCTGCAAGTGCTTCTGTTTCACAGCAGGCTTGAAACGTAACTGTACGGGAGACTGGACTGCTAAGTGTCTAGATGGGTCTGATCAATCATTAAATAAGAAAAGAGTATTCTGAGTAATGACTCAGATGGGCTTGCTTTGTCTCATTTGTTCTACTACCTTAACTACTGTTTTTTAATAGGCCTTTTGAAGTCATCACATTTCTATTTCTTTCCATCATCTTTGCTGAACAAACAGTACATGAAGAATAGAGACACTTCTATTTCTGAGATATTCATCTTCTAAGAGGTCAGATTACCAGGGGCTGGACCAAGTTCATCTCATCCTAGCTGTGTTGTGATCCTGGGGAATCTGCTCCCCGTTACTTACATTGGTTTTTGCTAACTCAGGGACAATGATAACATTCACTGAATTCATACCTTATTATTAGCTAACTAATTTTAACACCCCATACCTCCTGGAGATCTTTGTGCAATCAAGTATATCTAACGTACAGTGCTTGAGCCATTGGCTGCCCTGGACAGCTAGTAATGCTGCCTCACAGTTTGTAAACTTTTAACGCTGTAATTTTTAATAGTATTTGTCATGACTCAGTTGTGTTGTGCCTTAGCATAAACTGAACTTGTGACCACAGAACATTACAGGAGAGGGTGTAGTACAGTGCTGATTGCAGTGAGCTGAGTAGAAATCACTATGTATCAGTCATTACACGTGTGGCTTGGCAAGCCAAATACAGCAATGACTGGTAACAGTATTCTGACCTATCTACTTGTTTGTGCCTATGTAGGTAGGCAATTATTATTGCTCAGAAGACATATAAGTGTTCCTATTAGACCACTAAATTTAGAGTGGTTATTTTGTAAAATAATTTAAAAAGTTAAAATATAAAAAAGGAAGTTTTGATCCTTGTATGTGTTAATTATATCATACATTTTATATACAGTCCAAAACAATTTCTTTTCACTCAATGTGGCCCAGGAAAGTCAAAAAGTTGGATATCCATGTTGCATATAATAGCATTCATTGTGATTACACTTTTTTTTAAATAGGTAATAGGTACAGTGAAGAAGTTCCAAATCTTGTGAGCTATGTCAAACTCACATAATACCAATCACAGGGCCAAGGAATACCTTACCTTACAGGAACAGCTTTAGGCACTGTGCTGATATTGTTTACTTGATACTTGGGCTTATCTGCATGGATGGAGAAAGTCTCAACTCCACTGTCAAACTCGGGAGGCTGTGCTGAACTGTGTGCTTTCATAAGAGTTTTTGGAGAAGTGGGGGCTTTGGAAGACAGGTCAGGTTTATTATGTACAGTTTCACTTGGCAGAAGATTATGATTGAATTTTGGACTTTCAAACTTGCGTTCAAATGGTCGAGCAGAACTTGTATATGGTTTTGGTGTGAACCGGTTGTATGCTGGAGTGATGGTTTTATGAGTCTGTTCAGCTCCATTAATCGGGGCTTTATCTGGGAAGCTTTTCTGGGGAAAGAAAGTAGTCTGTGCAGTGTCTTCACGGTTTGGTGGTCTGAAAGTTGCTGGTTTACTCTGAGATGGAGGTGGGTCTGGCTTTGACAATAAAGAATTCTGAAACTCCATTGATACTGAATTACCTGAAACACAAACATAAGCATTTTTAAAACCTCTTGAAAGATGTTTCAACAGCCCCCATGATGTCTTTCCTGGGTTATCTTGTCCTAGATTGGTGGCACAGAACTCTGTGGTGGCTCTTGAGCCCTGAGGACTCTGTATGTGCTGTTAGTACACTCTGCTGCCTCAGATTCAGGTTAGGTCCCAGCCTCCAGAGACTGGTGTCTAAGTAACCCATCTCCAACACTCATCACAAATTAGAAAGACAGATTTGACCATATTAAAAATTGCAGCATTGATAAAAAAAAGTTCAGTATTGAAAGCTCACCATGAAGTTTTTTTTTTTTAAGTTGCATATTGGGGAAATATGTTCACAACATGTAACTGAAAAAGCATTAGTGCCTTAAACCTATGAAGATCATCTAATATCGGTAACAACTCAACTGTAGAAAAATAAACAAAAACAGGAGTGAAAACTAGAATGCCTAGTTGCCACACAGTAAAGAGAATCCACAACTCATTATTAATTAGGAAAACGTAAACAAAACAAAAACAGCATTATCATACCCTTGAGAATAGCAAAACTGAGAAGTCTGATAATGCCAAGTACTGGAAAAGATAATGGTGAAAAATAGGAATATTCACAGATTGCTGGAGGCAGTATAAAATAGTAACATGAATTCTATAACATTAAGGGAAAAAATAATACCAAACTCTGAGAAAACAGAGAAAGTGGGAACATGTCCTATTTTTCTTTTATTAACTAGTAAAACCTTAATTCCAAAATCAGATAAGACTGTTAAAAAAGAAAATTACTACTCAAAATTCTTCATAAACTTAATGTAATTTACACCACATTAAGGAAAATAAAAGACAAACAATATGATCTTAACACATAAAAAAAATTTGTCAAAATGTTCTCAGCAAACTATATACATGGCAAGAACTTCCCAAACATGATGAACAGCATCTATAAAACAATCATAAAGGAGAATCATTCAATCTTTTCTGCTTAATGTGGGTAACGAGCAAAAGATGCCTATGTTTACCATTTCTGTTCAGCATTTCACTGGACATCTTGGCAGGTACAATACAGCAAGGAAAAACAAAAACAGGCATCAAGATGGAAAAGTAATTAAAACTGTCTTTATCTCTGCATGTGGCAGTATATGAATAAAATCTTAATGAAAGTAGTACTAATTCAGAACGCCATGTGTAGTTAAAAGACATAGCCTGGAATTTGACTCTTACGTCAATCACAGGTAAGGTCTGCCAACAGGAGAATGGATAAACTGTGTTATACTCTTTGGGTAATATATGACGTGGTTACTCGAATTAATAAAGGTGGATGTTTTCTACTTTGTTGAAACTTCATTATAGCAGGTGTTATGTGATAGTTAATCTGAAACTTCATGGCCTTCCTATGTCGATGTGTGAAAATGGAGTATAATGTTTACAATTCATTCTTCAAGTATTTAAATTTAGATATACTCATGAATAAATACTACTTGCCTAACATTTGGTGACTGACACAAAACTAAGCTATACTAAAAATGATGAAACTCTTGTTTAGCTAAAAGTCTTGTCCAGCATATTGGTTACAACCATGAAAACAGGAGGCACACTTTAAACACAATCCTTAGTCTTCACATATAGCCCAAAAGTTTAAAGTATGTAGTTTTTACACAGAGACCAGTTAGAGCTTCAACATTCCATGAAATGAAATTCACAAACATTACTGTAACACAGGGACACCACTGACCTCTGAATTCCCTACCTTCCCCATGTGCTCCTTTGGCGTGCAAGTGGACAGAAGAGCTGGTGACAGGCTGAGCTGCCTGGGTGTACTGTGAGGGCAATGGAGGAGGAGGAGGGGTGGCCTGGATTGGGTCATAGCGTTTTTCACCAAATGATCTGTCCCCAGCATCAGCTTCAGGCTTCCCCCTATTTAAAAAATGGAAAAAATGCCAATACTTGTAAATAAACTCATTTACAAAACAAATTCTCTTTCCTCCAAGAATTCCTACGTTTAAATCAAAATCTAGAAATTTCAGTTTATTATTGTGACAATGGGTACGCTACCAAAATGTACAAACAAAGTCAACCATTCATCAACACAAGTAATGTCAAGACAGCACAGCTACTTCAAGAATATTAGTAAAACATTCAGAAGATAGCAACCAAAAGGCGGGTGAAATTTTGGGCATACTCTAAAATTGTGGTATTTACAAAAAACAGCAATGGTTGGTAGGTTTAAGGAAGCCTTATAAATACTGTATTTTGAAAAATTTATCTTGGTATAAGTCTTCCTTAGACCCACTTCTGATTTTGTATCTGAGGTACAAAAAGCCTTGGTGCCTTGCATATACTGGATAATCATTAAAAAAAGATGTCATAGACTAGAGGCCAGCAAACTTCTCCAGTAAAAGGCCAGATTAAATAAATGCTTTTCATTTTTTAGGCCATATTGCCTCGATACAACTATTCAACTTTAACATTAAAAGAGCCACAGAAAATAAGTAAATAAAAGGGCATAGGTATTTTAGAGTGACACTAAAAAACTGGGTACCTTTTACTTTAAAATGTGCTCTTGATATGCCAGATCTCTTTTTTGTTTTGTTTTAATGACTGCCAGAGTAGCAGATATTCTTTTCTTTGTACAAGGCTCATTTAAGTCAAATTACGCCATGTACCCTTATATTTTCAAACTGCCAATTGTTAATATTTAATACACAAAACTCAAACAAAAAAACCCCTTCTAAATAAACCTGTAATTGCAACACTGCCATCTAAACCTTACTGCAGAGTGCCAAAGCTACACTGGCTTTATGTGCACAGTCAATAACACACATTTGGAATGTACGTTTATTTTCAAAGAAGACTTTTGTTGAAGAAGTCTTATGATTAGCTTTAAAACTATGCTGTTATCTTGCTTGCATGCATTTAGACTAAGCATTGAAGGTGACGTTAAGATCTCTAAGTGCACATAATGCCAATGACACAGTGAGGGACACTCATGGAACAGCCTCGCATTAATGCCAGTCTTACCACTTGACGTTCCTTTTCAAGTAGTCATAGCTAGTGTAAGAGCCAAGAAATCTAGGTGATGGCAAAGCAAGCGCAATAGGAAAATGAAAGAAAATGGTCAATCTAACTAAATAAATATACAGCAAATGGAACTCAAATGTCATTTTAAAATACCAACCAACATCCACCATGTCAGCATTAATTTGCTTCATAAATAAAAATATCACTAATTCTGTTAGCCAAGGAAATTACCAATCTATTACAACACAGGAACCTAGTTACACCCGCCCCGCCTACCACCCTCCCTACTAATTTAGCTGCTGCAAATGAAGGACAATGTGAAAGCAATGAACCAGGCCAGAGGCATTGCTCAGTGACACAGTGCTTGCATAGCACGCGCCAAGCCCAGAGTTTGACCCCAGCACGAAAAAAATCCAAAAACAGAACAAAAGGCACCAAATCAAGGAAGAGTAACTAGGGAAAATGAGGAGATTCTTTTTCTTTTCTTTCTTTTTTTTTTGAGACAGGGTCTTGACATGCAAAATTCAAAGAGGCCTCAAACTCATGGTGATCCTCCTGCCTAAGCCTCTTGACTGCTGGGATTAAAGCATGCACCACCAAGCCCCATACACAGAGTAGGCTCTGAGTAACAGTGAAATGTCCCAGTAAAAGAAAAAAAACTCAGTAAAAGAAATTCTCAAAGACACAGAAAAAGTGATGTAACACAACAGCTACTGATCCCGAGGGCAATGAAGAATCAGTAAATAGAAACATGTACATCTTTGGAACATATGTCTATGAGTAATGTACATGTTCTCTCCTAGCAAGACCTCATCTAGCTCCAGCTAAGCCCTGTAATGGGTGGAATTTTATTTGGAAAGTTGCCATGCTTGACTCTCACAGTCCATCTTATCTAATAATGCCACATAATATGAAACAACCTGCCACTGACTGATTTAATTTTTTTTTTGAGACAGGATCCTGCTATATAGTTCAAACTGGCCTTGAACTCAGTCCAGGCTGGCCTCAAACTTGCGGTGATCTTCTTGCCTCGTCCTCCTGAGTGTGGGGATTACAGGCGTGCACCACCACACCCAGCCCTGCCACTGATTTTTTAAATTTAGTTCTTAAAAAGCAAAAGTGATGCTATCTGTTTCTTTTAAAGGCAATATATATCATTACGAAAACTACAACCGATAACGCTGGTTCTTCCCATAGCTGTGTTCATGAATAGGAGTGTGGTTAATATTCCTATCTACATGTGACCTGTGTTGAGTTTCATTCACTCAGTAAGTAGGAGCTCCTTTCTGTGTACTAGGCAGTGTTCTAGCCCCCTGTCAAAGAGTCATCCATCACATGCTGTTAGGTCTTCTTTCCAGAAAGGCAAAATAACACAAAATCAAAATACCTTTCATTTGCAAAACTTATTTTTTAGATATCATTGTATTCCTTTAAGGTTGTACACTATTTATTAAGTATGTAAAAGGATAGTAAATCCTTTTTAAACTACACTGTGGGCCCTCTTTTAATATATTTAATGTGTATATAATAGTGTATATAAAAATGATTACCACAGGATCTAGCCCACCAAAAGTGAGCTCATTTGAGCCTTAATCCTCTTACCTAGATGTTACTAGGTGCCTGTCTAGTCTTGTGCTAGAAGAGCATAAGATGTAAGACACATTCTGCACTTCAGAGTCTCTGCTGCAGCACTCGAAATCTGCACATGTGTGTCTCAAACTGTTTTCTTCCACAGATGTAAGAATTTAAACAGAGGAAAGTGGAAAAATGTTAAGTCTTCATTTCAAATGATGTCTCAGAAAAAAAGAGGTAATTAAAATCAAGTTCTTAATATTACAAACATCAAATGATAGGTTCAGAGAAGCTGAACATCTAATTAAATGAAAACTTAAGTGCTTTTAATCTCAGACACAGAACTGGCATGGGATCACTTCTGATGTGTCAACTTGATGAGGTCAAACTGTATCTGGTTCGGTTATCTGAACACTCATTTAGGTGCTGCCACGAAGGGGTTTTTTAGATACGGACTCTCATCTGTTGGTGTTAGGTGAGACAATGTGGGTGGACATGACCTAATCAGGGAAAGACCCACAAGCTTTCTTAAGCACAGAGAAATTTCCAACAGCACTGCCATCACTTGCTTAGACAGACTCGTGATTGTACAAGTGAACTCACTGCAACAAACTCACATCATTTTTGGTTGTCTGGGTTTTGCTTTGTGGAGGTATGAACCTGCTGGGGTCTACCTGAGTTCATACCCAACTCTTAGTACTGAACTCTTATCAGCCTAGGCTGAGCCAGAAAAAAGTACCAGCAGAAGATACAGCACAAGAAAACACACCAACACAAAACTCAAGAGAATGGAGTGGCACAGACAGGGAAAACAAGACCAAGAGTCGAAAAATGAGTACCATCCCAACTCTGCTCTGCCATTTCACCTGATCTTGGTTTCCTTATGTATAAAACTGGACCCGAAATTTCTGAAGTCCCTTCAAGTTATATCAACAAATAAGCTTCTTGCTTTAGAAACCCCCACCCTTATTTTTATATTTAAAAGACAAAAATAGACAAGAAAAGAATCATCATTAAATGTGTGTGTACAGAAGTGAGGAGCCTTTTGATAATTCACCTAAAAATCAAGAACTTCTTGGTTTACTCTCCCTCCCATCAAAACCATTTATTTTTACACAGTTTCTAACACAAAAGCATGCACGGTTTAAGAACAAAACTCAAATACACACCCAGCACTCAAAAGCTACTACAGCTTAAAGAAATCATGGATTATATGTAACTGTTTCCCTTAAAAATATATTGGACTTCATATGATTGACTCTACTTTATGCAACTGAGCCTTAATATTTCACCTCACTTTTCAAAGGCAGGCCTTAGGTGACCTAACTTACTTCGCAGAATAACTAGGAAAATTTGACTGATTCTGAGAATGAACTGGTTTGGCAGGCTCTGAGAGATGGCTGGCAGGAATGTGTGCAGGAGGCTTGTTCTCAAAGCTTCTTCGGTCAAAGTAGGAGAGCTGTTTTCGGTAATACTCTTCATCTTCCTCTGGATCATAATGATTTGAACGAACAACATCTTCAGGTGGCTTTGGCTGAGGTTTTTGAGGTTCAGGGATTCTAACAGGCAATGAGTAACAAATGAAACAACTTTCACATGTTAGTTTTACAAAGAAAACAATATATAAATCTTATCTTGACCTCTACACAGACTGCTATGGTTATTTATGGTCTAACTGAGCAGTCAAATAGTCAAAGTGAATATTCCAAACCACACATCCTCAGGGAGTACACTCAAAGGCAGCCTACTCTGGCTCATGAGTCCCGCTAAACAATTCAGTAAGTTTAGTAATTATCTGCTTAAAGACTCTCATTGCAGGCTGAAAAGGAGGGCAGTATAACCAAAATAGTGACAAATTGCTCAAAGCATATGCATCAGTGTTAGCAACAATAAGTGACAGACTTTAATAACTTTAAAAATAATTTTTAGAAGAACTTTAATCCAGTGTCATATGAACACACAGCCCTGTTTGTTCAAAATTCCAATAGGTACAGAAAGCACATTAGGAAGAAAGTAAGGCACTGAACAAATTAATATGCTGGATAGAAGTTCCCTTCTATTGCAAATGCAAATGTACATTCAATAAATAAAGCATTTTAGATACACGAGCTATATTCAAACACAGTCTTATCACTTAGCAGGATGCAACCATGGTTAAGAGCACAGTGAGGATGTTGACCCAAGTTTCTCTCCAGCTCGAACATCTCCTATATGCTGCTTAGGCCCTCTCCGCCTTAGTAACTCTCTTTAAAGTACATTGTGTTGATGTGATTACCACACTGGCCAAAACATTATGCATATTCACTAAATGGTTAATTTTAGTGATTTAAATCAACCTGAGTATGTTCCTCACCCTAAAAACTGTGAGTCCACATGTCTACAAGCACTTTTAAAACTGAAAAACATAATGCAAATAACAGGGCTTCAAAGTTTTCATTTTAATCATTTGCTAGGAATATCTCTTTTCAAAAGATTTGTTTACTGTTAGGTGTAACAATTACTTTTTATAGAAACTCTACGTACCTTTTTCCTAGGACTTTTGTCTTAATTAGGAGAGCAGGTGGCTTTCATTTGAAAAAGAGTAAGATCCTCTCCTTCTTTTCACATTTCTCCTCTACTAGCACAGTAAAAGATCTTACTAGGATGGTAAATTCCTGGTCAACTGTATACCACAAAGGCCACAAGCAAACCTACCTGTACAGAGTTTTGTCATGTTCACTGAATTGATTCTGAGGAGTGGGTTTAGGACCAGTGATGGCAGCACCTGAAGGCTTAGATGCTACTTCTGGAGGCTGCAGAAAACAAAGATCCCCAAGGAACAGAAAATTACAAGTGGCTTCATTCCAGAGGGAGAGGGGAGCTGAGATGTACTCTGAACTGCTCTTCACATGCAATGCCTACAGAGCCAAGACAGTGAAGACACAATGACATATTTACCTTGAAGCTGGCAGTATCGTTCACATCCTTCTTGTTCTCCAATGAGGCGGACCTTTTGTTTTCAAACATTTTAACTCTGGTCAGCACGGACTGTGGTTTCATTGCTGGATCCTCCTCTTCTTCCGTTAGAGCTGGGGGTGGAGGCAGTGGTTTGGTAGCTGGAGGCAGAACTTCTGGCTTATGTTGAGAGGAAGGTATCAAAGGAGGGACAACTGCAGCACCATGGAGAGGCTCGTAATGGCCTCCTTTAGAAGTGAATCCCTGTGGTGGTACTTGCTCATAATTTCGTGGGTACTGGTCAAAATACTGCTTGGGTTCAGCTGACTTAGGACCTGCTGAAGGATAAGGCTGTGCTTCTGGTCTGTATCTGCTGTGCACATCATATCCAGAAGTTAACTGCTCCTCATGTCGCAGGGTAGAGGTTCTAGGTGGTTGTTCATAGCGGGGTCTATTATCATAAGAGAGAGAAGCTGGCTCTTCAAAACGTGGAAAATACCCTCGCTCTGTGGACTCTTCAGGATGCTGTCTGGAGTCGATGTCTCGAGAGTGCTGATTATCAAAGGAAGGCCGAGGCTGGTAGGACTGTTTGTCATCATAATATGACCACTGTTCTTCATATGGAGGGATTCGATCTTCATATCGTAGGCGGTGGTCATAGTTTCGAGAAAACTGGTCTGTATAGCTTGAGGGGTCATATCTGTATGTGGGCTGTTCGAGGTCTCTGCTGGGTTGTTTCTCCACATACGGAAGCTGGGGTTCATAGGTCAGATTTGGCTCTCTGTCTAGCCTCTGCCCTGCATGTCCAACAGCTGGTTGTTTTAAAACATGATTTTGTCTCATTTCCTCAGGATACGGATCCTTTCTATATACCTGTATAAAAAGATTCATGTGTAAGGACACTTATCTTTAATTCTAGTTATTTTAGTAGACTGTGACTAATGTTAAACTATGATTTTAATACATAGTTTGTTCTACCATTTATTACCAGGACAGACAAGATTAGTGAAGAAAGCTGCTTTAAATGAGAGCTCAAAATTTACAGTGCAGTTAGAGGCTTTTGTTTTAGCATGTACTAAATGAAAAGTGAGTTAAAAGGTAATTATTAAATTTAGTAGAAAATACTCTGCATTATTGATTCCACTTGATTTTGACACTTAAAATTAAAATCATGAAGAAAATCTATGGACACGGGAATTTACAGAAGCATAGAAATGTTCACAATGGATCTCAACTACCTATTAAGGAATTCTGGAAAAAATAAAAACCAAAAATAAAAATATTAAGCACAAATCTTAATTAAAAGGCCTATTCTCAAACAATCAGTATATTGGAAGCCATGCAAACTACACAACTGAAATGATTTGTACTGATTTAGCACCAAAGTGTTTAAGCCCACAGTAAAAAAGCAAAAGGAAAACTTAAAGGGCAAAGCAAAAATGATCATGTGCTAGATTGATGAAGAGCAACAAACTAGTGCAACACTGCAGCACAGATACCTTTGCTGGATCTACATGCGACGACAATGATGGTTCTTGATCTCTTAGCATTATGTGAGCTGCCTCAGCACTTGGTGTTCTTAAAGAATCAGCTTGTGGTGAGTGAGAGGAGGAAGGAGCTGGGGTGGGCTCCTCCAGTCTGACATTAGTTAAGTTTACAATATGATTAACTGCAGAGGTTGATGATGCTGGGTTTGTTTCAGGCGAAAGGTAAGGGACTGGAGATGAGGCTTCTGCTTTCTGTGAAGTGTTTAAAATATTTTAAATATACTATTTCTATTTACTGCTACCTTCCCACTTTAATTTATAGTGATTGGCAGACATGCATCTTTAAGTGTGCTGAGTTAACAATGTTACACTATGACCTCATGTAAACTTCTTTTGGAAAAATTCAGTGTAAGATGAACACACAAAATTTAAAGTCCTTGGTACTCTCAAACTGAAATTAAAGATTACGCCTTAATCTGAAGAAAGGACAAAATATACTCTTTAACACAATCACCACATTCTAAAGTTTAAATTGCACCTCTAACTGCAAAACGTTGAATGCTTGCTGCTTACCTGTTGAGAGGCTGTCTTAAATCCAGGGGAGTCTATTCTATGAATAGGTTGTGGCTGAGCTTGTGGTGAATAAGAAGGATATGTTTGGTTTTCATGATGCATCCCAGTGGAGTCCTCTCTTACAGGCTCAGAGGACCGTGTAATAGCAGACTCCGGTGGAGTCCCAACCTCATCATTAAGAGTTTCATCTAGTTCTTGATCAGTGTAGGCCCCGCCTTCTGTATCTGTGTCTTCATAGTCAGAAGTGTGTCTACTGTCCGTGCTATACATTGAGTATTCACTACCTGGGGCTGACAGGTAGGATAGACGATCATCATGCAAATCAAGGTCATCACTTGTAGCACCATCCGCCTGGGTCAAATAAAAGTAAATTAAAAATTTTATTCAGTAATTCTTTAAGAGATGGCCTTTACTTTACAAGGGAGATTGAAAGGATATTTTTCTTTGGATAAATCATATTGATTTCTGGAAAATTCTGGGAAGGAAATGTCAAGAAGACTGTACAAGCACACATGCAGACATACATAGCATTCTGTGAGCTCGGAAGGGCTTGGAAGAATGCAGCACTGGTTGGCCAGCCAGACAAGCTGGACTCCAAGGCCCAGCTCTAGAAGACAGTGAAGGAATCTGACATGACTCACATTTATAAAATCTAGTCATTAGCCCAAAGCAAGGTGAAGAAGGAGAATACTACCAAACCAAGTTCACGCAAACAAGGACACACTAATGGAACAACGTACAGGAGAATCACTACGAAAACAAACCTGACAGTTCAAGTTCAGTAAGAGGTAATGCATTTATACTTAGAAAACAACTTATGAAAAGTTGTATTTGGCTCTTAAAGCTTTTATGAAGCACAACAGAAAATGATCACTTAAATGGTGGTTTGTCCCATTCAATTATCAAATTTTTACTGCTTTTCACAGAAACGGCATCCAATGGATGAAAAAGGAGAAATAAAGTTATGCTTATCTTGTGCAAGTAATTAAGGACTGAATTAAGTTACTAACTGTCTACACTGACTGGTTTCTGAGCAGATCAGAAGGACAGAAGTATGAGGGAATGGGAGCTATGGAACTGAAATCAACAAGCTGTCAAGGACACTAATTTAACACTAGTATCCAGATTAAACAGAATAGTCCCTGAAGATCTTCCCTAGACATTGTGCCCAGTTAGTCATGAGAGCTGAAGGATCTGGAATCTCAAAATCAGAAAGTCTTTCTTCCATGTCAGTATGGACTGCATGACCTATGTAAGACTAGTTCTCAAGGAAGATGAAGTGCTACTAACTAGCAGGTTTAGTGTTAATGGAGAGGGCTGCTGTGCCAGGAACATGGTCTTGGGAACTGAGTTGGCTGAGTGGAGCTTTCTAAGAACTTCTACCCTTGGCTCTGTAAGAGCCTGACTCTGCCTCCCTGAAAAGAAAGATGAGGGTGTGTGAGGCCTCTCCACAGGTGGTGGTGGTGGTGGTGGTGGTGGTGGTTTTATCAGAGCACCTGCCAGGCTAAGGAGAAAGTGAATCCCATGGCTCTGCCCCGTTAGAGCAGAACCTCTGACTGAGTACCAAAATGGCTGCTGCAGAACAGAAATCTTCTTGTTATCAATTCTACTTTTTAACTTGCCAGGGAACTGTTTAAGACATGGGAAGAATAACTTAGAATTTGCCAGTCTGCCTAGCCTCAGCACCTGGTTTGAAATGCAGAAGTGAGCATAAACTATGGTTGTTTTTGAATAAAGAAACAGTGTACTTATATGTTAAGAGAGCCTCAAGATGACACTTCTTGATTCAACAAGGAACATGTAAGTGTGTCAGATCTTGCAAGTAGAAACTCTCCTAATCACTAGGTCAAACAGGAAAGTCTGTCAAATTTACTTTATTATTTATTCTAATATACTTGAACAGAAGGGGGCAGAAGAGAAATCAAGCTTGATATAAGTTGTAATAACTCTTTCTGATTTACAAAATGCAGCAACCTACCCTAAATAATAAATGATCTATTTTTCCTCACACAAAAAGGCTGAGGAGTTATACTTTTGTTGTAAAACCAGGCAAAAATTACACCAATAATATCACAGAGAAATTATAAAACGTTTTATGAATTAAAAAAAAAGACAGCTCTCAGGTAGAGATGCATACTTTGCATATTTTGGGAAAAGATTTATTAATTTTAAGAGTTCATGAGTGCAAGTTATTAATATTCTACCGGACAAGGGATACCAAGAGAACTGTGTAGTTTACAGAAGACATGAAGAATACAATCATTTTATAAATGCCACAAGAGCAAACAGTAGTATGTTGCTGTAAAGTGGTGTAGTGTTTTCCCCCACCTTGACTATTTCACTCTCAAGTGCCCCAGCTGACATGTGAATTATTCAGTCTGTATCTCTTTTGCATGGTCTATACTCATACATGATGAGGAAAATCACGGGTTCTGACGCTTCACTCTCCATGAGAACGGTGACACCACCTCTCAATGAAAACACTGAACACCACTTCTTGCATAGGCCGTGTTTCTGGATAAAGGGCACATAGTCCCAAGCATGCAGCATGCACTGCCATAGTAGCAACAGCCAGGCAGAGGAAAGTAGAAGCCATGCAGGGGCAAAACACAACCAAAACCAACAAGGAAATACAAAAAGCAAAACAAACAAACAAAAAAGTCAGAGCTATTCTAAATCAACCCTAACAACTGAATCTTATATGCAAACACTAATAATCTGAGGAAGATAAAAAAGATACTAAAAACAAAGGTTCCTTCAACAGTGTACTTTGAGAAAACACTGCAATCTCCAAAAATAAAATAAATAAACAAGCACGTATTTCCCATCAAAGATTGCTATAAAACCAAGCTGACAAGAGAAAGTAGTTACCTTAAGGCTGGCTATTTGGGTGTACTGTATATAAAATCAAAATGCAAAACCAGAAAAAATCTACTGCTTTGTTCAGTATTTCACAATATGCTGTCTAACATAGGCTTTTTTACTTACAAGACTTTTCCAAGCCTTTAACATGTTCATGGCTACCAGACACTCAAGGGATGAATGTTGCCGTATTCCCCATCCACCAATTTCTTTTGGAGCAAGTGGATCCTAACTCTATCTATTAAGGGCAGGAAACACTTAGACCTTCCAAATTTCAGAGGAGGAAACTGCAGCTAGGTTCAAAGCTGTCTTTCCTCAATCAGACAGGGGCATGATGAGAAATGTTTTTCATTATAATGTGAGAATTCTTTACAAAGAATTCCACTGAAGTGCTTATTCAACAGGTGAGTAAGTTTAAGAATCTCTTACCACTGAATACAAGTATTGTAACCCCCACATAAAAATAATATATGCCAACTTTTCCAAAATAACCCTAGCAGGTAATTCCAGTAAGAAAATGGTATCTTGAAAGGCATTTTTGACTAGCTATATAATTTACTGAGTGGATTAAAAATAAAAAAACAAAAACCAAACTTTCTTACCTTTCCTTCAGAAACCCATACTAGCTGATTCTGTTGTTGCTGAATTGCTTCTTTCAGTGCACCATACCAACCATCATTCATTGAATTTAAGTTAATTGTTGCTGAAAATAAATGAAATAAAAGTTTAAGGCCAGAACACTGTCAAAAGTCAAATTCATTTAACACTTATCATTATTAAAAAGATAGTACTCCAGGGTAAAGCATTTGAAATTTCTATTTGAGAATTGTGTTTTCTTTCACCTGTTAATATAATAGAAAGCTATCCTGGCAAAGGTTGTATACATTTTAGTATCTGAACATTTAGTATTGAAAAGATGTTTTTTCCTGCACATTACTGACTAGACAATTTAAACTGAAAGAAAGCCTCATATACTTACTTGTAAAAAGATGGTGATTATTTTTACGAAGCTTATGAGATCGTTCATACAGTTTCCTAGCACTTTTCCGAGATTCTGGACATAACCTCATTCTCATTGTTTTCACACCCTGCTTAGAATCTGGGTTAAGGAATACAACAATTGGATACCACTGGGCATAATTAAGACGATCAACTGCATTTGGTGTTACATCTAACAAAGCATGTTTGTCCTGGAGACAAAGAAAAACATTGACAAAAATATAAGACATCATTAATTAAAACTCATCATACAGTTCATGCTATTTCAGTTGTAACAAACCTTTATGTACCAGTATGTCTCAGGAGTATACGTTAAGAAAATTTGTAATCAGAAGTTAATTCAATACAATTTCTAGCCTGATTTAAATTTTGAAAAAATTTTAATCAGTATATTTTAAAGAATTAGCTCCAATATGTGCAAACGTAAATGTACTTTCAGTACACATAAGTGACACATCAGAGTGAACATATGTGTAATGACTTAATGTTCTGGATATTCCCTATCATGTAACTGTACCTTAAATTGCATTGATGTCGTATGGTTTATTAATTGCACCTAAACATCAGGTATTTTTTTTTTTTGGTAGTTTGGGTGAGTCTTGAACTCACTATGTAGCCCAGGCTGGCCTTAAACTTGCAGGAATCATCCTGCCTCAGCTCTTCCCAGGCATGTACCACCAAGCCCTGTACACACTTTCCTGTAGTAACAAATGATCATCTTTTGATATTAATAATTAATGGCTTTTAATAAAGGTTTTTTAATAGAATATCATAAATAATCTTAGGAAAAATATCTTCTATGTCTGTCTGAATTAATCAAATCCCTTCCCACTCAAAAACAAAATTAATATAGATTATAATGAAATAGGTCCCCTTTTAATAACTTACTTGATCTATTATTTGTTTTATTGTATGAAGGCGAATAATGCCAGAGCTACGTTGGTCAGTTCCAGCATCTCGTGGTTCACTTTCTATTCACAAAGTTGAGACAAAGACAAAACATCATTATTTCCATTGGTTAGACCCCAATTTCTCAATCACTGCACACAACTGACATACCAGCCTGTGGACTCCATCTACTAGAGGTCAGTTAGCAGATAACCCACCTTCTAAGGACCTCCTCATCCACTGTTGAAAAACAAAATGTTTCCAGACAGGACTAAAAGTCCCCAGTGGGACAGCACCCACTCCCTAACTCCCAGCCCTGCTAAGAACCACTGGCTTAGATTAGAAGTAGGCAAATAAGATGCTTGATATAAAATTAAGAGTATTTTTTAAAAACCTTAGTAATCAAGACAATATTTTGATGTAGTATTTTCAAAAATAAATTAACATTAATGCAAAATTCCATTATATACAACATATTAAGATTTCAAGCAAAATCAATCTGTAAGTGGAATGTGAGTAAAAAAATAATTTAATACTGCCACCTGGTCAAGAGAAATTATCAAATATGCCAATTCTTTCAAAGGAAAATGAGATGAAGATTTTTTAAAAAATACTATTGATGAGTCTGCACCTATTAAAATCAATAAAGTAAAATTATAATAAACTAAATTTAGTATAAATATTTAAACTCAATGTGAGCTTTTTTCCAATATTTTTCCAATTACTTTAATATCCTGGAAAAATTAGTTACAAAAATACTCATAAACATGTACATAGGAATGTGTCTTTTTCCTTTTGCCTATGGCTCAAGATATAGTTAAGCAGGGTACCCTTTTCTACACCGTGACATACAGTTAAAAATGCTCTTAGTACTTGAATGACACGAGACAAACTGAGAAGGCTGCTCCTGCGCTGAGTCCAGTCTGGCCCTGCCCTGTCCTGCCTAGCCAATGTGGGCTCAGGAGCTCAGCAGCTTGATATGTTCATAAGCTGTGAACAGCAATGCTACTGCAGACCACCTGGCAAGTTCTGGGTTACAGACTCTGTTATATCAGCAGAACAGCATGAAAGGAGAGAAGCTATAAATCTGTAACTGTAAGATGACCTATGTCTTCATCTTAGCAACCTATGCTTTCTCACTAGTATATAATACTCCAAATCCAGCAAACAACAACTGCAGAAGTCCACTTTACATGAAGTTCTTCATCAACGAAGCACAGCAATGTCTGTGGCTCTGGTCACAAAGGAAAGCTTCAAAGGAAAGGAAGAGTCGTGGTGTTTCAGATCAGATGACAGGAGAGATTTGGAAGAACAAGTCACTGAAGGAATAAGGGGAGTGGAGTAGTCTGGAGAAAGAGACCACAACGAAGCAAGGCTTCACGGGCAAGCAGGCCAGAACTACAACTCTGTGGACACAAGGAGAACTAAGGGCAGAGATCAACTGAGAGTCTGGGCTGAAGAACATACTACTCAGCCTTAACTCAAAAGCCTCTCACTAGATTCAGAGCATATGTGACTAAGCTACCTGAAGCCCTTTTCAAATAGCCTGGCCATAAAGTTAAAGCCATCCGGCTGCCCTATTAAACCTTTTGACTGAGCTTTGTAAGTCTTTACACCTGGTTTTTCCCAAGTTTAAAAACCTTAACTATGATTGTAAGTGTGATCTCCACAAACCTCTTTAAGTGAAATGTTATCTACAAATAATTACAAAAAGATTTCTTTTGAAAAAAAAATTCTAGAAAAATGAAGACTGGGCAAACAGAAATAAGCATTTTCTAACTGGCTCCACTTTTACTATCATTTGCCTACAAACCTCTTAATTTTTAGAAAAATGTAGTATCCTCATTGGACGTCAACACCAACCAAATGCTAAAAAAGGACAATATTCTGATTCTTTGCAATTTAAAAAAGGTAATCAGGGCCTCACATAATACCACTCAGTACAACAAAACACTCTGGCTCAGTCTTCCAGAAAGCTGTAACAATTACATATATCTACAGACATTAGAAAATCTTCATAGCCTGTGGTACATTCTTCCCTATTTTGGAAATTTTGTCTCAGAAAGTCGTCCTACGGGAAAAGCTTTATTCTTTACAGACTCAGGATTTAAATCCCATGGGAGGGCTGAAACTAAAGCCCAGTGGCACAAGTACCTGCCTGTCAAGTACAAGATCCTGAGTTTGAATCCCAGTACCAAAAACAACTAAATAAATGAAACTCCTAAACTAAACAACTAAATAAATAAAACTCCAAGACAAATATGGCAGAATATAAATAAGAAAAACATGATTGGATTTCTATATCCTTCATAACAGTAAAATGTAAATTTGAAACAAACTACACAAAAGAAAAGCTAATCTAATCATACTAACTGTAGATGACGGTAACATGAAAATATTTCTATTAAAGAGAACAAGATATGAACTAAAAAATAAACACAACTTTACAAAAAATATACTTACAATTGATAGAAGAAAATACAATGAGATAAGATATAGGGCAGTAGATGATATATAAGAATTAATTTCCTGATTTTTCCAAATAGTGATGTTTTTATAATTGGAAAAATGCAGTGTACATTTTCACATATAATTTAAAGTAAGCCCAAGTGATTATAACTAAGTTTGTTTATTTTAAACCATGCCAGTATCCAAGCTAATAAACCAAGTAAAGGATCTGTGAGCAAAGGCATTAGGCAGATAAACCACTGCTGCCTCAGTGTTTATATCCAATACCTTCTTACTATAAATGTCTGCAACAACAACTGACAGCATGGATCATGCTCTATTACTCCAGTACGCATATTTGAGTACTTCCAGGAGATTAATGATTAAAAAGTATTGGACTAGAGCCAATGGAAGGGTTGGGATCAAAGGTTTGTTTTGACACTCAAAGCTGGGTGTCATAAGGAGTTTTTAGGCGAAAAAGCCTGGTGGCAATCCTGATCACAACTATGCCAGGGCTCACGGTACATGACTGTAGCACACATATTTTTTTAATTCTTACCTCATGGTGTTACTGTGAGGATTATTTAAGATAACGTGCAATTTCCCGACAACGCCACAAATTTCATAAATGGGGGTTATTCTAATTAAAGGGACTTGGTAGACTAAGGACACAATCCTGAGGCTTTCCTTCAAATTTAATATAGGGTAAACCATAATTACTTGAAAAATTTTATTTTTATTCAACAAATGCATCAGACTCAACCTTTTTGAGGTGTTAACTGGTAAAGAAGTCCCCTCAAACTCACCAGAAGTCTGTTTGGAGGCTACTTACTTGCAATCTGATATATATCTGGTTCTTCTCTGGCCAGCTTTTCTCTGGCAACATCAGCTATTGGTCCAAAGATGGTTACAGGCCTCAGGAATCCAGCTGGGAAGAAATTAAAATGAGTAAGAGTGAAGTCTATTCTTTTGCTTTCTTAAACATATTAATGTGAAAAGATATTAAGTTAATCTGTAAAAAAAAAACTACCTTCTCGAAGAACAACCCTTTCATAAGCTGGAAACTTCGTTTGAACTGGCTGTGCTGACAAATCTTCCCTGCTTTTTCGAAGATTTCTCTTGGAGCTACGAAGACCTCGGAATCTCCAGAAGTCTGCACGGTCTCCTCCTGCTGTTTTTGGAAGTGTGTACTGAACACTGGCTAACTGTTCAGCTCTGTACAAGCAAAGATAATAAATGAAAAAAGAGCCACAATGAAATGTGGACAGAAGTTTATAAGTAACTCAAATCTCAACAATTACAATAAAACAGAGTTTGCATAACTAAGTTATGGATACAGCAAAAATAATGAAAAGTAATTCTTTACATAACCAACATTTCCCAGTGAAACTGAAATCATAGTTTACTCAATTCATTCTATGAGAAGTACCCAAATATTCATACCTGTTCTTATTCGGGATGATGCCTCGTTCTACCTCCTTATGGTTTTTGCCAATTCGAATAGCAAGCCAAGATCCCAGTTTTCCATTGTACAAAGTATCTACAACACGGAATACCTCTCCTTTGTTGAAACTGAGTCCATAGGGAGATTCCTTTTCATATTCAAAATGGGTTCGAATATAGAAAGAATCTCCTACATCTGATTCCACGATGCGACGATAAACTAAGAATGAAAAGAAGAACATTATCAATTCTTGGTGGGATAAGAAATTAATCTGAATAGACAACAGCATGTGAAGGTGCTATTGGTAAATTAACATTTCCAAAAACAGCAGAATTGTTACTATGTGCCAGAATTGTGTTAAGTACTTCATCTCATGAGTCCATCACCACTGTCTCATGAACTTAGTAACTCCTCTACACATCAGGAAAATGATGCAGAAGTAACTTGCTGAAAGCCATACACATGCTTGCTACTTATATTATCTCATTTAATTCATTTGTAAACATTACAGATACTTCCATATTCTAAGTCGGTGGTTTTAAAATGAAGGCAATTTTGGTCCCTTCCTCTTGTGGACATTTGCTAATAACTGAAGAATTTTGCTTTAAAACTGTAACCTGATGAAGACTTAAGGAGGTGTGGTAAAGGTACTCATGTAGGGAGTTAGAGGCTAGAAATGTTGTTATACAGTAAGTCCTCAACCTGGGAGAACGCTCATAAGTTGGATTTGTTCATAAATCCAACAAAGTAAGTCTAACACACCTCTGATACACTTCCAGACACCCTGGGCTCTGACGATGCGCTGTAGTACTGTATGCTATTGCACTGTACAGTAAACACACAGCAGTACAATTGTGACAATGTCCACTGACATGTGAACTACTTTCACAATTTGTTTGCATCTAAGAATGTTCGCAAAGCAAGGTCTGTTCTAATTTGTGAAAGTTCTAATTTGAATGTAAATTGGGGACTTACCGTGCCATCAATGGTGGCAAACCTATGAAACATGTGCTGCAACAGGCTGTTTGTTATTACTGAAAGCCTTAAAGGTTTGTCATCACTGCTGTACATTCTACAATGCACAGGACAATCCCTAAAGCATACATTTATTACCAAGGATGAGAAATTGCATTCTAAATAGCAAGTATACCAGAAAGAATGGCTATCATCGAGAAATCAACTGATAACAAATGCTGAAGGGGTTGAGGGGAAAAAGGAATCCTTCTCCACGGTTGGTGGGAGTACAGACTGGTGCAACCACTGAAAATTAGTGTGGAGATCCCTCAAAAAACTAGGATTACAGGTCCCATTTGACTTAGCTATTTTTCTTCTGGATATCTTCCCAGAAGAATTAAAAACATCATAGCACAGTGTTGTAAGTGTACCCACATTTATAGCAGCACAGTTTGTAACAGCTAAATCCTGGAGACAACCCAAATATCTATCAATCAAGGAATGGATTAAAAATGTGGGTTTTTAATGCAATGAAGTACTACAGCCATACAGAGGAGTAAACTTGAGACACTTCTAGATAAATGCATGTACCTTAAAACCATATTCAAGTGAAATAAATTTGACACACATGTATAAATATCACAATTTCTCTGGAATGAGAAACCAAAAGTGTAAATAAGGACCAAAATGTACAACAGGTATTGTGAAATAGGAAAATTGTTCAAAACAAAGCATAACTAGGGATGGGGGAGGAGGAAAGGAAGGGAAAAAGGGAAAAGATGATAAAAGAAGGATAAAATGGGCACAAAGTTTTGCAAATAAGGAAGGGAAGAAACGTTGAAGGAAGGGGCTAGGATTGGGAAAATAAAAGAAATCAAGATAAATCACACATAGGTCTAAATTCTCTATGATTCATATGATCCTTATGTATATCTAAACTGTACCAATAAACAATAAAAAATTTTTGAAAAAATAAAAATTATTTTACCATCCAAAAGAATGATTAACACACATAAAAATCAGAGATTACTAATAGCAAGTGTATCTGCTTCATCACAGACAAAATTAGGTATTTTTTAAATATTTCTAACAATCATTTAAGTGCATTGCTTAAAATACATTATTACAAAAATTGGAAGCTGTCCTATATACTTGTATATGGATTTGACAGCTGATAAACAAATTTTCCTGGCTTGTAAAAGGTTAGCTGGCATTTTATTAAATTAGAATATCACAAAGACTGGTCCTACTGGGCTCTGCTAAAGAACACAGCCTAAGACTGTGTGCTCCTAGATGAATTTAAATAAACTCTCCCTGAGATTAACAAATTCATTCATCACTTGGTTCTAAGTGACTTAGTTTAATAAACAGAATCAGTCTCGCTGGGTGTGCTGGCACATGCTTACACTACCAGCATTCTGAAACTGAGGTAGGATGAGCATGAGCTCAAGGCAGCCTGAGCTACCTACACAGTGAATGCAAGGTCACTCCAAATTACAGAGCATGACACTGTCACAAAAGTTCAAAAAATGGACAAAACAAATCAACAAACAGCAATGACAATCACTACAACAAAAGAACTTGAACAAATCCCTAAGTCCTTAAATTACGGATTTGTCTGGAAGAATCTTACCATCCTTCTTCTTCTGAGCCAATATGGTCACTTCTTCTCCTTTAGGAAGGTCAAGCAAGAAAAGAACAGCTTCTTCTCTTATGATATTTGTGAAATCTACATTGTTAACCTATTAAAATAAGAGATTCATAAAATTAGTCTTGGTTGTTTAAGAATACAAAAACAGGAAGCCGGATATGGCAATGCATGTCTGTAATTCCAGCATTTGTGAGGCCGAGGCAGAAGGATTGCCATGAGTTTGAGGCATGGCTAGGCCACATAGCAAGACTCTGTCTCAAAAAAAAAAAACAAAACAGAAACAGAAACATTCTTGGAGTCTACCTAATTTTGAAAATGTACCTTTAAGATGAAAATTTTATTTTACTTTGGAGAAAATAACATGTATTCATCTAATCAGAAACCAAGTAAATAAAGTGAAGGTAAAAATTCAGTAAATAATCAGAATGAATCCTTAAAGTTCACCTATTGCAAAAATCAAACAATTTAGGCCAGAAAGACATAATATTGTGAAATCTCTGGATTTAAAATTTAAATTCTTAATTCTATAAATATGCGATTACAGCCCCACCTTTTAGTTGCTAAAAAATCAAAAGCAAATGGAATGAAAAAAAGAAAGAAGACAGTATGTATTTTGGCATCTTCGTAAGTACCAAAATGAAAACTGTCAAAAGGTAACCAAGAACTGTGTAGGAATCTGGTGGGTTTTCTCCTTTCTGTCTTCTGTGATGGCAGGAGGGTAGGGAGGGAAGGAAAAAGGAAGCGTCAAGGAGGGGCAGGGATCCCATTGTAGACTGCATTTAATCCAGGTTTCTTTCTTTCCTTCCTTCCTTTTTTTTTTTAAATCCAGGCTCTCTTGACTTTTATGACTAGTGCTTTTTCTTATGGGGTATGATGCACACAAGCTAGGGCAGCTTACCTTTGTGCCTGATCTAAATTTCACTTTGTTGTGCCTGAGCCATTATCTGGGGTAAAGGAGGTCCCAGAAGCTGTGTGGACTGCTACAAGACAACTTCCCTGGAGAAGGATACCTGCTGCTGCTTATTTGCAAGCTGTGGCCCATGGCAGTATCCTGCCATTCTAAGGATTTACTTAACTTTAAAGACTACCTGGTAGATATCACAGGGATCTAAGACTCATTTTCTTATAAGTTTTATGAACACCATTGACTAAAATGAAATATCATACTGTGTAGTAACACACAGCATCACGGGAAACCAAGCAAATGCACAAATGGGAAGTGGCCAGTCCAGAACAAACTAGATCTGATGGGTGCTTAATTCCACATGGAAAGTCTATTGTATCTGATGCCTTCTGGAGATTCACGTATTTTAAAATGCACATAATGTGACATACCCTGAGAATTTGATCGCCTTCCTCTAAACCTTCTTTGGCCGCTGGGCTATCTTCCAGAACACCAGCCACGAATATTCCAACATCATTTCCACCAGCTAGCCGCAAACCCACACTATCTCCTTTTCTGAATTTTACCAATTTCATGCTGGGCCTGTTAAAACAGATTATTTCAGGTGAGGCAGTTAACAGAAGCTTGAAAAGTTATAGCAAACTGCTACAGTGAAAATAACACTCAGAAAGGAACAAAGGACTATCACGTCTAAAACCTACCAGAACCCCTTAATTTCTGGAATAAAACTGAATTAGAATCCAAAATCAGATTTACAGTAATAACACATACATAAGAACTGCTTCACATAATTAATTTATAAAATTTCCTAACAAAACAATGCCTTCCTAACTCTCAAAGAGTCTTAGAAGAGGACATAGTGGCACACGCTTGCAATACCAGCACTATGGGTCCTGGCTTAAATCCCCAGTACCAAAAACAAAGTGTTAGGTATACGTGTTACTTTTCCAATGGCTAAAAGAACTTTCATTTTTCTGACCCAATTCACATGGTATTCTGTCTACTGGATAATCAACTCTGCTGAAAAGTCTCATGTAAGTAAAAATTGAAGCACAAATTAACTAATTTCCCTAATATCAGAGTCAAAATCAAGCTCTACGGCTTATAATCTCTCTACATTCAATAGGTGAATTTTTAAACTTTGCAGATAATGGACTATCAGTAGTACAGAGTGGCGTGTTTACTTTGCTGCCCCTTTGAATTTTAAAAGAAAAATCAAATTTTGTGGATTTGCTCCACATCCAAACTCTGTTCCTTTTTGTTAGAGAACGGGGAAAAACAGGTGTTGGTAAGCACATTTCTACTACCACAGCAGTGTTGAAACAGGACTCTGTAACACCCTGAGACAAGCACTGAAGGATCCTCAGATGAACAGGTGGACAGGAAGAGATCTTAAACACAAATTATCCTTTGTATTTTCTTCTAGGTTCTCCTTAACCATCTACACGCCAAATCAAAAAGATACGGTGGTTTACTCATATTCACTATTTAAACATGGTACAGAAAGTTCCCTTCTCTTAATTCACTAATAATCAAATTATTAGAAGCCAACAAAATAACTGAAAACTACAAACCAAACAAATAAATAGAGGGAGAAAAGATTTCTAGGCCAATTTAACCAATAGCTAAAAATCATTTTAACTTATAGCACTTATAATCTATTCAGGTCTGGCTGACAGCGTCCTTATCCCTCCCTGAAACGATTTACAGTACCAGCTTTATCAGTATCAGCTTTATCAGTCTGTGTCCTGTGGTTATGGTGGTAACCTACTTTTCAGTCAACTCAAAAGGATTCTCAAAGATTCTTCTCCTAAAACTATATTGAGAACTCTTTTAAACAGTTTTTCAAAGTTCTTAGATCTTAAGTCCTTGCAAATTCTCCTCTATCCCTATCAATCTAGAGTCCCTCACAAAAATGAAAGTGGCTGAGTACAATCTGCAACCTTTAATAAAATCTGGTTTTCAGAACCACAGTTAGAGGACAGTCTCCGACCTACAACCCATGAAATCATGCCTGATGTTTTGTACTTTGACGATCTGCACTAACTCAACTATCTGCAACTACAAAACGCAGATCGTTTTTCCTCAAACTTACTTACAGGATTTGAATGAAATATCCAATCTTTCTTGGTTCAGCTGCTAATTGTATACATACTCTATACAGCTAATCGTATACATATTGTATACAAATCCTCTGGCATTTGGGTTCGGGGAATACATCTCTGGAATCTTATTAAAATTTTCTAAACCATAAAAGTGTATAAAAATGTTCAAGTAATTCCCCAGGAAGAAAAAATAAGAGTATGACTTCACAGTGTATAAATTACCATCAATTTAATATTAAATATGTAAAATTTTAAACTTGAGTGATACCCACCTATTATGGTTTAGCTCTAGATGTTCCCCAAAAGCCTACTGTGCTCATGTGTGGAGGTTACGGGAGGTGACTGGGTCACAGGTGTAACACTGGATCAGTCCGCTGACGGGGTACAGCTATGTGACGCCGGGAGGTGAAGTGTGGTGTTAAGAGGTGGCTCACTGTGGTGTGGCCTGGCAGGGTGGGTATTTCCCCTCATCCTTGACTGCTGCTGCTTCCTGCTGCCTACCCTGCCAGGAGTTTGTTCTCTAGGAGAACAGCTCCTAGGGCCTAGGAGCCAGCTGGCTCTGGACTGAAACACTACAAACTATAAGGCATAATAAACTTTTCCTCCTTTAAATTACGGGTGTTGGGTATTGTGCCTCAGCGATAAGACATTAACTAAGACATCACCTACTCTTGACACTATTTTTCTCTGCCTAGCTAGGGACTGAAGTAACAACTCAAATCTTCCTTAGTACAGAAAATGAGTAAGAAAGCCAAGCATGGGGACACACATCCACAAGCCTAGCAATGCGGAGGCAGAGGCAGGAGGGTCACCGTGAGCTCAAAAAAACTTCACAGCAAGACTCAGAAGGAAGGAAGGAAGGAAGGAAGGAAGGAAGGAAGGAAGGAAGGAAGGAAGGAAGGAAGGAAAGAAAGAAAGAAAGAAAGAAAGAAAGAAAGAAAGAAAGAAAGAAAGAAAAGAAATCGATCTAGCCCACTTTAGGGTTACTAATTTTCTGTTATTAACATCATGTCCCTTTTAACCACAGAGGCAACAAAAATTAATTTGATAAGAGTTTGAAATCTGCTTAAAATATTTATAACTCCAATTCCACCAAGGATAAGATACAAGGTAATAAAATATTCAGAATACAAAATTTACTTCTCAGTTGCCAACCAGAATCCAGAACAGCTTTTCAAAGGTTCTTTTCTCTTTTTCCCCCGAGGATTATTTTCCCTCAGGAAACATCTGGCAATTTTGGTGGTCAGAACTGGACATGTGCTACTGGCATTTAGTGACCAGTGATGCTGCTAAACACATCAAAATGCATAAGAAAACACCCTGTGATAAACAGTTATCTGCTCCAAATGTCAACAGTTCTGAAATTGAGAAATACTCATTTATTAGTAAAATGCTAGAGCACTAGAAAGCTTATGAAAATTCCATTAATGGTACTGAGATTTAGAAATATTTACTTATTTGTTTGTTTGTGTAACTGGTGCTAGGGTATTAGAAAGCCTGTAGAAACCCCTTTAGAAGAGTATTTTTGTGATTACTGACCTAAAAACTGTAGAAGACAGTGATGAGAAAAAAAAATCCACGAAGTTCTACTTTTCTCTAACCTCTAAGTGACTATCGTGAGAGTGCTACATAAAAGAACCTAACCTAATCTAATCACAGTATTGTATGTTGTTTAAAAAAAGTATACGCAATACGGTTTGCGATTAAATACTCACTTTAGAGAATGCTTAAAATGGACAAAGACAACAATATTAATTTTAACACTGCATTACCGAAGAATTCCATCTTCATGAGTTGAATTAGGTAGGACGCCATCAGACGGACTGACAGGTAAATCCACATCTGGTTGTCCAACTTGAGCATACACAGGTTTTGGTTCTAAGAAAAAGAAAATTCATACTGCATGACTCATTTTATAAAAGTATGGTATAATAATGTAAGCAACCAATGAGATAACCAAACTAAAAATTTCATAAAATATATGTATGATTCATTAGCAAAAGTAAGTTCAGAGAATCTAATAAGGTTCATATGTACCGTATGTATCAAAGCACACTTTACAGTGATACATTCCAAAGTCTCTCTAACAAGTATGCATGGTACATGGTCACCTGTATTTCCCACAGTTCCGGCTAGTAGGATCTGAAAAATCTATATTCTCTAAGAAGAGTAACAGAAGAAAAATACAGAAGACAGTCCACGTTTCTACATCCCACACAGCCAACATTCCTCACTGGGGTGAAATTTATCGCTAAATATCCACATTCTTGCAGAGCAAGATTTGAGAGAGGGAACTGAGAGACATTAGAAACAAAATCTCTAGGCTTTTCAGGCAATCAATTTTAGAAGTTTGCAGATTCCTAGGATGGGTCTTTAAATACAGCTTTGTAAAGTATTTATGGCTAAAATTTCCAACAAGTAAGATAATTTTCATTTAAAAATTTTTGAAGTCAATCTAATGTTATTTATTTATGGATCCTCGGGATTAAATACAAGGCTTGCGCTAGGCAAGCATTCTACTGCTAAGTTACACCTTCACCCCTTGATGTTTCTCTTTAATAAACGATGTTGGAGAATAACTTTACTTACTACAAGTAGCTGTTAACCAGAAATTTTTCTATTTACAAAATAAATACATTCATGAATGGTTACCGACCGTACCAACCTCCTACCTACAAAGAAAATACTGAAAGCCATATACAGAAAAATTCACACATGGGTTAGCAACAGCATCTTTAAAATAGTCCATAAATCCTAACAATTAGTCTCACAGTAAATGTTTTTGCAACTTAGAATATCAGTATGCTTACCTGGAAGAGTAGGTGTCTGTTTCTCATTTCTTTCAACTGTAACTTCTTCTACTGTTTTGGGTGTGTGATCATCTATGTGCTTTACAGGAGTTGAGACAGCCCCAGGCTTAGAAATTCTCTCTTCCTCTCTGCTCCGAAGACTATACAGTGTTAAAATAAAAAAGAACAAGAATGATTCTAAAAATCATAGAAAACAGTACGAGAAGGCAAGACAATTTCAAAAACTGTGACAAGGATTTTATTCTGTTATCAAAATAATATAAGACACTAGCATATAAAAGGACTCTGAACACAACCTCAAATGCATAGTTGAGCCAACAAATGGGATCACATCAAATTAAAAGCTACTCTACTGCCAAGCGGAAGAAACATCCAACAGAGTGAAGACACAACCTACAGAACAGGCAAAAAAATTTCCCAGCTATTCCTTTGACAGAAGCCTAAGATCTAGAATTTTTAAAACCTTAAAATAATAATAACAATCAGACCCCTCTCCAAATAAAAGGCCAAGTCAATAACTAAACAACTGAAATGAACATACTTCTCAGAAAAAGTACAAATGGCCAATAAATGCATTAAAATTTTTTCAACATTTCTAGTCATCAGAGAAATGCAAATTAAAATGACACAGGGATTCCATCTTACTCCAGAAAGAATGGTTTTCAACCCTCCCTCCAAAGACCCAAAATAAACACTAGTGAGGCCGTGGGAAAACGGGTGCAGACACTGTTGATGGGAGCGTAAAATCGTATAACCACTATGGAAATCAGTATGAAGATGCCTCAAAGCTAAAAAATAGAAATTTCACTGGACCCAGCTATTCTCCCACTAGGTATCTTTCCAGAAGAGCCAAAAACATGATGCTGCAGTGATACATGCATATTCATATTTATAACAGCACAATTTATAACAAGGAAATCTTAAAATTGACATGTATGTCCAACAGATGACTGGATAAAGAAAATGTGGTACTTAAACACACTGGAGTTAATACTCCACAATAAAGGAGGCCAAATCTGAGTCATTTGTAGGAAAATAGATGCACTTTTAAGACCATAATTTAAGCAAGAGAATCAGACATAAGCTTAAATTTCACAAAATTCTTAAATGAGAAATCCTCAGAATAAATAATTGAAGAAAACAAGACAACAGGAAACAGGGACATGGATCTTTCACAAATGGGAAGGTCATATAGACATGGAGGAGGAGAGAAACAAGGAAGACAATAAAAAGAATTAAGATATGTTAAGTACATGTACCTATTCCCTAAGAATGTCAACGTTATATACTACAAACTTGCTTTTAAAAAAGAACAGAAAGAAAAGTGCTAGTAAATGAAATCATGAACAGAGGTGCTTACTATGTTTGCACAGGCAAAACCTAGAATCAAAATCACAACTGAGAGTGGGTTTTGGGAGTGTTACAGTTGATTCATGTGTCAACCTGAGTAATTGTAGTTTAACAAAGAGACTTGGCAGGGAGCTGGGGAAGATTCTATGAGTGCTACACCTGGCCTGTGTACAATCTAAAGGAGGAAAAGAGGCTTGCTCTGCCCCACTCTTGTTCTGGCTGCTTTTGCTGCTGCCTTGAAGTGTTGCCCCAGTGCCATGCCACCTTGCTTGGAGCCAGCTGATTATGGACTGAAACCTCCACAAACTGTAAGCTGAATAAACCTTTCCTTCTTTCATTGTGGGCATTGGGTATTTTGTCTCAGCACATGACAAAAATAAGATGGGGGGGGTTGTTTGGTTCTTGGTCCAGGGGCTCAATCACACAACTTTGTGCATGTTAAGTAAGCAGGCTACCAATGAGTTATATCTCCAGCTCTGGAAAAATTTGTTTCGTTTTTAAACAAAAGAATAAACTGATAAGATGTTTGCTCTGTATCATTAAATTGAAATAAGGTTGTTGGGAAATAATTACAGACTGGTTCTTAGTCTTGTTAACGATTTTTTAAAAAAGCCAAGCTATATATATGATGTTAATGGATTAAGTTAAGAACACGAACTGGGTAGTTTTCAAAGATGGTGGGCCTAGAGGTAGCAGGATATGGAGCCTCTCTGAGAGAGACAGCTCAAATGCCAGAATAGAACACCCTGGAGAGATGCAAACAGAGTGAGATGGACTCTCAACCCAGA
Organism: Dolichotis patagonum; assembly: GCA_004027295.1. NCBI lineage: Eukaryota > Metazoa > Chordata > Mammalia > Rodentia > Caviidae > Dolichotis > Dolichotis patagonum. The sequence goes on along the minus strand of PVJX010001215.1, from coordinate 111,747 downwards.
AAAAATCTGAAGGGAAAGAGACTGCTCGAATACGAGGTCCAGGGGCTACCATTAGAGAAGCTAAGATCGGCAAGCACTGCACTGTCGCCAAGCCGCCTAAATTCCACTCCAGAGACTGAACCCACGCCGAAGCAACTGGCTTGAGTGGCCAGAGCATGGAGGTAAACAGCCCTGTGCATGGCTCGCCCGGAACCGGCCCTGCACATGACCCACCCAGAAGCACCGTGAATTCAGACTGTAGCCAAGCTGAGGTCAGAGGTCAGGGAGCCTAGCAGTTCTCAGGGACTGGCATCAACACGCGGTGAGTGATGGGAATGGGACCCTCTTGCGGGAAAGGGGCAACCAACTAGACGACATATTGGAGTTGGAGGAAAGCCCTTGCTCTGTAAGGAAGTGGCTTTAGTTGGTTGATCCCCTCGCAGAGCGGATTGGTAGAATCTGCTTGGACTGGGCTGGGACCTAGTGGGTCATCACAAATCAATTGGCTCCCTGAGAGTGGCGCACACTGATGCAGTGAAGGCCCGCAAAGGTCGACTGGCCCGGAGGGGGAGCCAGCATATACTGCCCTTGCTGGCACTTCACTCTCTGATAGCCAACGACAGAGGGCAGAAGCCCCTAGCCTACATGCTCCAGAAGAACCCTAACCAACAAGAAAAGGGGCTGGGAATTACACTATACAACATGACGAGAGGGAGAAATAAGAAAAAGCCCCCAGGTCCTAACCCTGAGAACACTGATCCAGGAGAGGTAAATATAAAAGAGATTGAGGGCAGCAAACATGAGACATCAAACATAGTGTCAGTGGACATAAAGAGATATCTTCGGGACATCGTAAACGAGATCAAAACTGAAATATTAATTCAAGTTAAACAAGAGATAAGTGGATTAATAAAAGAAAGGCTGGGCATCTCTCAAGAAGACACAGACAGAAGAATGGAGGAACACAAAAGGAGAGAAATGTTCAACGAAGAATATAAAAAAACCCCTAGAATTCATGAAGCAGATTCAAAGAGATTACCAGCAACCTAAAGACTCCATAGAAAGTTGGCAAAACTCCTTGAAAGAAACCAAAGATAGACTATCAAAAATTGAACACAGGCTTGCAATGTGTGATCATGAAAGGGAAGATCTCTTAAAAATAACAAGGGAGCAGGCAGTAACAATTGGAAGGCTAGAGGACGACAAGAGGATCTATAACTTAAGAATAAAGCATGTGAATGAAGCAGGAGTCAAAACAGAGAAACTGCAAAGGCCATTCACAGAAATCATTAAGGAAAACTTCCCAAACATAGACAAAGGAAATGATATGCAGAGGTATGAAGCATACAGAGCTCCAGCCACCTACAGCCCAAACAGAGCTACACTCAGACACATAATAATCAAGATTCCAGAAATTCAATATAAGAACAGAATATTAAAAGCCATCAGAGGAAAGAAACAGATCACCTATAAAGGAAAACCCATCAAAATCATGGCAGATCTCTCAACACAGACCATCAAGTCAACAAGAGCTTGGAGTGAAATAATTCAAGCCCTGAGGGAGAACAACCTCCAGCCCAGATTGATGTATCCAGCAAAACTCTCTCTAGAAATTAATGGAGAAGCAAGATGCTTCCATGACAAAGAGGAACTAGGAGAATTTGTGACCACCAGTTCAACCCTACAAAAAATACTGAAGGACATTTTTGAGAGAGAGAAAAAGAATACGAGCATTTCAGGAACAGTGGCAGAGAGGCCTCAGTGTACAGGGCAGATAGTGGAGTGGAACCGAAAAATAAACAACCCATGGCAGAAAAACAGAATAGCAGAAATAAGGCAGAGAAGATTGGCTATAATCTCTAGTATAGAGGGCCTCGAAATACTAACAGAGAGAAACACAGGCAGAGTAGATCAAGAGATAGGGCCCATTGAGATACTCTATATAAGGCAGCAGTGGGACCCAAAATAAGTAGTGCACCCTATGGGAGTCAAAGGGGAGGAATTGTCTAAAAAAGGGAGGCAGAGGATATTGTTAATGGGGTAACAAGATTTAAAATCTACATTATTCTCATCACGTTGCTTGGATGGATTACATGCTATTCCAGTTTGTCTACTTACACTAGACTTGAGGACAAGGTCAGCTGTCCCAAAAATAAGAGGACATTATATGGTAATCATCCTTAATTTCCTAGCAACTTAACCAGAAGCCCTTTATAACTTATACTGTCTTATTATGACTGAGTTTATTTGTTTTTATTTTTATTTTTTTTTTGTACCGGGGGTCGAACTCACGACCTCGCACTTGCCTCGCACTTGCCAGGCAGGCGCTTAAGCCACTGAGCTAAATCCGCAGCCCGACTGATCTTATTTGAATCTGGTTTGTTAGAGGGCTATCTTGTATTGACTGATTTTATTCAAATCTGTTATGATTGATAGCATCATGTTTAAGAGTATAGGCAACTACACTGAAGATGACAAGATTCACTAAGATACCCACTCTGGTTTGATATGTTGCCTGCTTTTGAAGTCTTATAATATCTCCAATGCTTTGTTTTTATTAATGTTGTTCTATACTGCTGAGACATCATGGTAACCATTGTAGATCACCTTGTATTGCGATTATATATGACATTTTGCATCATGCTTTTCTAGGAATTGTTTTGTTTTGTCTTGCTTTGTTTTGTTTTTCTCTCTAATACAGAAAGGATAGCTATACATGTAGAAACTCATGGATGTGTAGAGCTTATAAACAGTTTACAAGAACCAACTATACAATGCATGTTGAAATGAACAACTATTTTGAAGAAAAAAAGACACTACAGTATCCAGTGCTGACTCTGTAATGTTATGTTGTGAAATCCAGCAATGCTATTATTCTTTGTTCAAAGTGATTTTAGCTTGTTTTGTTTTGTTCAAGTTAAACACACATGAAGGTATGGACAGCTATTTTGAAGAGAATGAGAGACACTATGACAGCCATTCTTGGCTTCCCTATTGTCTGGTCTTGAAGACCTGAAACGCCCTCCTTGTACAGGTTAGATCAGTTCCATACTATGTTGTTCCCTGTGTGTTACAATATGGACAACTATTAGGAAGAAAACAAGAGTCAATATGATAGAAAGTGAATATCTCTGATTGTCAGGCTTTGAAATTTATGTCTCTTACATTGCTTTCTTGTGACCCGTTTTGTTCTGTTTTGTTGTGTTTAATTTTACCCTTTTGATATAATTGCATGTATGTTTCAGTGTGTAAGATGGATGACCATATTGCTGTTTTTGTCAGATCATAGAGCAGAACTGTTAACAGCATCACTGTTTGAATGCATACTTTGCATGTTTTAATTATGTAATTTGAACAACTATTTCCAAGATGTCAGTATGTAATTTCTCAAGAAATGATTTCTTAGTGGTTTTTTTTTTTGTTGTTGTTCTTTTCCCTTTTTCCTTGGAATTCTATATTGTTGCTACCTTTTATCCTATTTTTTTTCTCTTTAAATAAAATTTTTAAAAAATTCTAAAAAAAAAAAAAGAACATGAACTGGGCATGGTGGTGCACGCCTGTATTCCCAGCTACTCTGAAGGCTGAGACAGAATAATCACTTTTGCCCAGGAATCTGACTCCAGTGTCAGCAACACAGCAAGACTCCATCTTTAAAGAAAGAAAAGAAAGCCGGGTGTAGTGGCGACTCCTGTAATCCCAGCACTCAGGAGGTTGAGGCAGGAAGATTATTTTAAGTTTGAGACCAGCCTGGGCTACAAAGTGAGCCCAAGGCCAGCCTGAACTGCATAGTGAGACCCTGTCTCAAAAAGAAAATAAAAGGGAAGAAGAAAAATAGAAAGAAAGAAAGAAAGAAAGAAAAGAAAAGAAAAGAAAAGAAAAGAAAAGAAAAGAGAAAAGAGAAGAGAAGAGAAGAGAAAAGAAAAGAAAAGAAAAGAAAAAAAGAAAAGAAAAAAGAAAAGAGAAGAAAAAAGAAAACAGAAAAGAAAGAGCAGAGGAGAGCAGAACTATGGGTGAAATGGAGCTGGTGTGTCTAATCTACGCCACTTGTTCTAAAATAAAACTGTTTTTATAATTGACGATGAAAATTATTAATATTGAAGTTACAACGCACTGGACTGTGTGCACAGACACAGGAAACAAAATGTGAAGACATACAACTTACAGGATAAATAGTGTGACACCACTTAGGTATTTAAACTTCCCTTATATGCCTACACAGATGTACTTTCACAGAACCAAATAGGCAACAGTAGGTTGCCTCAGAGGGAAAAGTAAGCAAAACAGTAGCCAAGAGGAATTTTAAATTTATCTCTATGATTTCAATTTTTACACTTATAAAGTTAAAAGAAAAAGGATTTCACTGCATAACGTCCAAAGATTTTTGGTTTTCTTACTGCCTATTATTAGCAGTCTCCTATCAAGACATACGTTTTTCATGTTTCCTCCTAAAGGGGTAAAACAATAAATAATTACTTTTCACAGCTTTTATCTTCCTATTCATTTAACCCTTTTGTAGGAGTATATTCTACTTTTACAATGTATTTAACGAGCAGTATGTATATAAAAGTCTTATAGGAAAACCAAAGCCTTATATTTCTAACTCAAACAAGAATGAGCTACTTTTAAGTCATAAAAGATCAACATTTTTAGCCATTATTTACATAAATAAAATACCACAATTAGCTAAATACAAAGAAATACAGTGAAGTTTTATATACCTATTGTACTAACCTCCTCTGATTATAAAGGACAATGCAAAACACTATTCAATATCTTTTTTATCAGAAACTTCAAATGATATAAATACACAATGAGACTAAAGAATTACACAATTTAATGGCTGTACAGATTTTTACTGCTCTGAACATGCAAAATTTGAATTATTTTCTCTAAATTTAAAAGATAAAAAATTCCAACAAATTTTTTCTTATACCTAAAAAAATCCAAAATGTGACATTATTATCTAACTTATAATCAAATGTGATTTTTAATTGAATTATTATTTGTTAAATAGTTAAAGCTATTGTTCTGTATATCACAAAACTCCTGCTAGTAATTTTATCTTTGGCTATTTTTGTATACTGAACTATCATCCTACTGTTCTTTGATACACTCATTATAAACTTAAAAAGAATCAGTTTTTTTACAACAATATTTCACATAAATGGAAGTTGTGTCACTCCATTAAATTTTTCCTTCAATTTATATTTGGAAAATTACTGCTCTTTTTCATGCATTTCCATTATCTACCAACAGATGGAAGCATTATTCAATAATTCATGAAGATAGTGAGTATGCTGTCTGACTGAATTATAGTAAGTCACTTATATTTAAAATTTTCTAAAACCCATGTTAAATGAAGTAAAATCAATGAGTAAATTTTAATTAACTTAATCTAAAATATCTGATCTTGTAATCAATAAATCATAAATGAAGTAAATTAACTTTTTTTGTATAGTGTAGTCTACAAAATCTAATACATACTCCATAATTAAAATATGACCTGGTTAGGCTTGGTCACATTTCAAATGCTCCAAAGCCAAACATGGCTAGTGATTATGGCTGTGGTGGCAAACCTATGGCATGTATGCCACACCAGGCCCTTTGTCATCACTGAAAGCTCTGAAACTTAGGTTTGTTGTCACTGGAATATGGTATTGAGAAATGTAGATTTAGAGTTACAGCACTGTATAAAACAAAAGAATATATTTTTCCAAACATTTGAAATATTCATTATAAACAAATATGACCACTAAGTCAAGATAAAATTGAATTTACACACATGGAATTAGTGGTAATTATTAAAATCAGTGGCAATTACTATAAGCAATTGATAATTCAACCCTATTGACTCTAAAAATTTTTTAAGCTAAAAAACACACAAAATGACTCAGAAATCTAGGAAAAGAACAGGGCTGAATTGATGCTCATCAAGAGACATCTTCACACACTAAATTTCTCAGACAATATCAGTTTTACATCGTTTCTTTAAACAACACTTAAATAACATCTGTAACACAGAAACATTTATATAAACAAAACCAAATCAAAATAAGAGACTGCATGGAGTTTCCATGATGTTTTTATACAACCAACATTTTACTCATACCTCTGAATGTTTTAGGAATTAAAATTCTCATCATCAAATCTGAAAAAAATTTAAAGACTTATTAAGAGAGTGACACAAGAAGTTTTTTTAAAGTATGCTTTGCTTTATCTCAGACAAACTGAGCACAGACCCCATCTGAGGTCTGCATTTTTAAAAGCTCCCATGTAATTGGCATTACCTATAAGAATACATAAGGGCCAAATAAGAAGTAAAATATTCTCAAATAATACACAGTAGTTAATTTTTAAAAAAAAAGATTTCCGATTTTAGAAAGTTTCAATGAAAAAAGTCAGTATCAAAAAGAACTTTCTAAGGTTTAGAATTTGCTTGTAATTAAAATAAGGAGCCAAAATTTTGAGATTTTTTGATGAACATACCTTTTCCTTGGTAATAAGCATGGTGTCTAGTTATGAGAAATGTGTTAAACTGCAGCTGTTCCCATGAATCATTAAAGGTGTTAGTTATATCATTGTGTCTGTGTCATGGCAGTAATCCTTTCTTGAAAACATCTTTACTGTGTCAGGGAGCTCTTTAGAATTAACATATTAACTTGTAACAATTACAAATACTCATTTGTTACAATAGGCCAGTTTTACATTTGGTATAACAATATTCCTTTAAAAATTGTTACAAGCTTTTACCTACTTTGTCTTCCAGTAGATTTAGTGTTTCTGTTTTAATATTTATATCCTTGATCCATTTTGACTTTAGTTTAGTGTATGGTTATAGGCATGGGTCTATTTTCAGTCTTCGGCACGTGGAAGGCCAATTTTTCCAACACCATTTATTAAAGAAGCTATCTTTTTTCCAGTGAACATGTCTAGCACCCTTGTCAAATATAAGGTAGCTGAGTATCTTTGTAGCAGTATTTGCATCTTCTAATCTGTTCCACTGATCCTCAGGTCTATTTCTTTGCCAGTACCATGTTGATTTTTGACTGTAGCTTTGTAGTATAGTTTCAAATCAGAGATTGAGCTGCCTCCTGTCTTGCCTTTGTTGCCCAGAATCGCCTTTGCTATTCTAGGTTTCTTGTTTCCACATGAATTTTAGGAATATTTTTTTCTAGATCTGTAAGGTATGTTGATGGTTTTTTTATTGGGATTGCACTGAATCTGTATAATAGTTTTGGGAGTATGGCCATTTTCACAATGTTGCTTCTTCCTAACCAAGAGCAAGGAATATTCTTCCATTTTCTAATACTCTCTTCAATCTCCTTTTTTAGGGTTATATAATTTTCAGCATATAGATCTTTTCTATTCTTGGTTAGGTTGATTCCTAAGTATCTCATTTTTTTAGGTGCTATTGTGAAGGGGGATATTTCCATAATTTCTCTCTCAGTGAGTTGTTTGTTTGTGTATAGGAATGCTACTGATTTTTGAGTGTTGACTTTGTATCCAGCCAAGCTGCTGAATTTGTTTATTACCTCTAGTAGTCTTTTAATGGAGCTTTTGGGGTCTTCTATGTAGAGCATCATGTCATCTGCAAATAATGATACTTTAACTTCTTCTTTTCCTATTTTTATGCCTTTTATTTCTCCCTCTTGTCTGACTGCTCCGGCTAATATTTCTAGAACTGTATTGAATAGGAGTGGTGATAGTGGACATTCTTATTCTTGTTCCTGATTTTAGAGTGAAAGCTTTCAGTTTTTGCCCATTTAGAGTAATGTTGGCTGTTGGATTGTCATAAATGGCCTTTATAAGATTGGGGTACATATCGTCTATTCCGAGTTTCTATAGGGTTTTTATCATGAATGGATGTTTGACTTCATCAAAAGCTTTTTCTGTGTCTACTGAGATGATCATGTGATTTTTATTTTTGGCTCTGTTGATTTAGTATATTACATTTATTGATTTGCATATATGAAACCATCCCTGCATTCCTGGAATAAATTCCACTTGGTCATGGTGTATAATTTTCTTGATGATTTATAGATATTGTGAAAGTGAAAGGGAAGGAAAGTTTTCTAAAGAGTATTAACGGTATATATAGTGTGTAAGATAGCTGACCATATTTCTGAATTTCTATTGTAACACTGACAGAAGGATTTGTGCTGTCAATGTTTGAGTGTCTAGCCACTATGCTTTGATTTTGTGACATTGGCAACTATTTTTTGAGATGACAACAAGTAATGTATCAACTAGTGATTCCATGATGAGAATTTTTTTTTTCCTTTTTGAATTCGGTATTGTTCTACCCTTCTTTTCTGCTCTTCTATTTTCTTTAATTTTCTTTGAAAAAAAGAGAAAAATATGCAATATAACAACCATTGTTAAATTTCTTTCATTCTGTTGTGAAAACCTATATTGATATTGTTTTGAGTTTGCTGTTGTTGTTTATGCCTTTTGCTTTTTGTTCTTCTTTTCTGACTTTTCTCTAAGTAAATTTAAAAAAAATAAAAGGTCAACTTTTGCTTCTCTCAAAAAGAAAAAAAATTGTTACAAGCTTAAAATAAAGACCAGGGTTGGTATAAGGGTTTTTTTTTTTTTTTTTTTTTTTGGGTGGGGGTGTGTGTGTGTACCAGGGATCAAACTCATGACCTCGCACTTGTCAAGCAGGTGCTTATGCTGCTATGAGCTAAAACTCTGACCCAGGGTTGGTTTAAGTTATAAATCTAAAATTTGAAATTTATGAAGAATCAGCTTTAACAACTACACTGGATACCATACTAGCAGCCACATTCATAGGTGTTACTAGTTACTCACTAGTCTTACTATTTCCCATTAGAAGAAAGCCTCTTTGTAAATAAACATGTTCGTAAATAAAGTTTTTTAACAATTGTATCACTATGTTTTTTGATAACTTAAAAAGTTCTCTCCTGAGTAAGAACAACTCCTTTATCTTTTCCTTTGCCTTTTTACCTCACTAGCAGCAATGTGCTTCCTGTGGTTTAGGCCTTCTGGCTACATTTTTCTGTTAGCAATTTTAGTGACTTCTATGGCTTTAGAAAATAGCTTCACACAGGTAATTTTCACACACCTCAAGTCCTAAACTGTCTCTTCAGCTATAGACCTGAACTTTCTTAACTTTGTTGGGATGTAACTAACAAATAAAACTGTATATAATTAAGATGTTCAACGTGATATTCTGGTATATGTACGTATTACCAAATGATAACTATAATCAAGCTAATTAGCCTATCTGCCACCTTACCGGTCCCTAATTTTGTGTCCGTGATGAGAATATTTAATACCTACTCGCAGTCAAGCAAGGTGGCACACGCTTGTAATCCTAAGGTTCAGGGGGCTGAGGCAGAAGGATTACAAGTTGGAGACCAGTCTGGGTATCCTAGCAAGACCCTGTCTCAAAATAAAAAATAAAAAGGACCAGAGATGCAGCACAGTGTGAAGGACTCTAGCTTCAATCTCCAGTGTGCGTGTGTAGGGGGAGCCCTCAGCTGTTCTCAGAGCACATTTCAAGTACACATTATTGTTAAGTACAGTCACCACACCCACGTTAGTTGTCTGCAACTTACTCATTTTGGAACTGAAACCTTTAACCAACATGTTCCCATTTCTTCCATCCCCAAACCCTTCTACCCTGTTTCTATGGATTCAACTTTTAACAGGCAGTATTTGTGTCTTTCTCAGTCTGGCTTATTTTACTTAAACTACTATTCTGTCCTCTCGATTGATCGATGTTGCTTCTTTCTTTCTCAGGGATGAACTTCTTTCTCAGGGATGAACAATATTCCACCATGTATGTGAGCACATTTTTTTTCCTCACTTACCCACTGATGTATAGACTGATTTTATACCTTGGATATTGTGAATATTGCTGCAATCAGGTTAGTGATTTTATTTCTTTCAGATATATGCCTAAAGTAGAACTGCTAGATAATATGGTGGCTCTATTTTTAAGTGTTTGAGGAAAAAGGCAATACCAGTTTACTTCCTAAGAATAATATATATAGGTTGCCTTTTTTCCTCAACCTTACCTTCAGTTCTGGAATGACTCATACTTTTTTAAGTGCTCCAAATTTCCATTTCAGACTTTCAAATGCATGACACTAAACAAGATAAATTCAGGTAATACACTAACCACACTTAAGGACCTTTGGCATATAAACGCCAGCCAGTGTTATTTGTAAAAAGAAAAACAAAGTTCAGCTTAATCTATCAATGGATTTTCACTATAGATAACATTCCCAGGCAGTAGATTCTGGAAGCTTGCTAGTATCTTCTAATGCAATGAGGTGGCAATCTGTGGCTGTAGGCCACTGGCTTTTATAAATAACATTTACTGGAACACTGCCATGCCCATTCAGTTCCATGTTGTCTATAGCTGTTTTTCTGCTGGAAGATAGAGTTGAGTAGTGACAGATATAAGTGCACAGACTGCTTGCCTGAAATATTTACTAAGCGGCCCTTTATGAGTAAGTCTGACTACCTTCCATTATTCTAGGTAAGAAACAACCTAAAGTGAGGAGGGAAAATAGATCTAATCTTGAATAATCAAAAGAAAATCTATCATGTATCATCTAATTTATTTCTGGGCATTTCCAGATACATGTGTCAAGGCAACAACCATTTTATTTCAGACAACTGGGTGCTTTTACCTGCCATTGCTGGGCTGCTGTGGAGAGTGCCTGGAATGATCAGAGGGCTCCGAGCGCTGGTCAGGAGACCGGGACCGGCTGCGGCGGGGAGGCCTGTCATGTGAGCGACCAGAATGATCTGATGCTAGTGACTGGATTTCTGAAATGTCTGTTAAATAAAAGGGCACTACTTACTTCTCTGTTAAATGATTACAATAAAGCATAAAGTACTCCAATGAATATTTATATGAAATAAGCTACTAAGTATAATTTCATATTGAGTGTTAATTTTGTCAGCCAGTGGACAGCTGCTTACAGACACACCCCTGCATCTCCACACACCCCAGATTTTAGATTTTAGTCTAGCTCATGGTAAGTTACCATTTCACTCAAATAAGACAAATCTTCTTAGTACTTTAAGAAACAAATCACCATGCTGGGCGTAGTGGCACATGTCTATAATCCTAGCACTTGGGAGAATGAGGCAGGAGGATCACTGCAAGTTAGAGGCCAGGCTGGGTTACATAGTAAGCTCAAGGCTAGCCTAACCTATGTAGTGAGATCCTGTTCAAAAAGCAAAGAAAGAAAGAAAAAGTCACCTGGAAAATTCCAAATAGAACTTTACTCACCATCTCTTTCAGAGGCATTAGCAGAATGGATACTGTCAGAAAGGTCAGGGACGTTCAATAGGGTAGCCCGTTCATCTCTTTGAACTACCATTTTTAATTTGCCTTTAGACCTTTCTATCAGTGTTTTTGCATCTGTCAGTGACATATTTTCTGTCACAGTACCATTTATCTGCAACAGAAAAGAAACTGTGTGTTGAAAGTAAATAACAAAGTACAAATGTTAACTTACTGTTCTACTGTAAACAGAAACATCCAAACTACTCCATGCTATGCTCTAAGAATCACCAAAACATTCTCTTTATACTTTTCTAAATCATCAAAATAGTCTGCCTTCCTGAAATCATACAAATATTTATGCTGCTGCTGCGTTCTTTGTCAAAAAACCCAAACTGGTATCTCTTAAACCCTCTTCCAAAACTGGTCACCTTCTACTACTTATAAGTAGACTAAGAAAACAAAAACATTTCAGTAGTATTTGGAGCAATTATCAAAACCACTTAATGTGTGAGAACAGATACATCCACTGACAAAGTGGCTTCTACTGGTGAATGATCTGTATTTGCAGCAATTAATTCTCTTAGGAGAACCCTGTATCTAACATATCACTGTTGATACAGTAACAGACAGAAACAATTTAACTCCCTCTCCAACATTCATTTTTAATTCCTTTTGGCAAAAGTGCCTCAAACACAAGCAGAGACTATGTGTTTACTCTAGAACTTATTTTCTACTTCCTCATTAAAATTTAGAAATATTACTATACCTTCAATACAACATCGCCTTCTTGAATATTGCCATCTCTTGCTGCCAAACTATCTTGTGAAATTTCCTTTACAAATATATGGCTGGCCAAACGAAGACCATATTCTGAAATAATATATTTAAATGTCTAATGTAATACTGTACGACACTCAAGTAGAGTTAAAATATAAGACTAATGATTACTGCATAGTTTTTAACTATAATCAATGACATGAAATTCTTTTTGACCATTTTGCAAATAATGTATTTCCTTTAAATATAAAAGAGTCTTCAATGTTAATGTGAAGGAAAAGTGAAAATATGTGGTTCAAATAGTTGACATCCTTTGTTCTTACTTTGGTGAAGAGGAGAAAGCTCTAAATATGGTATCATTTCTTTCTGACCATGTACATTAGCTTTTCAGACTGTTTTAGAGTACAATCCTAAAACAGTGCACTGCTTGAGGCCTAAAAACTTCAAAAAGTTTGACAATTTTCTTGATGACTGTTACCAAACCTGTACTAATTTTATTGTTCCTGCTTCCTGTAGCAAAAGTTATGTCTGATCCTACATACAAAACAATAGAGACATAGACCATTAGCATATACCACTATATATGCTACAATAGCTCACAACCAGCCAGACAGATATAAACAAGAGTTAAAAATGATTTTTACACAATCAACAAAGGATCTGAGAAAGGCAACATTAATTTTATTGTTGGTGAGAGAATGGTCAGAGTGAAGCAGTTATCAGGAGAGTCCAAAGAACTGCTCAGAACCTTGTAACATCTTTAGAAAATGCATTTCATAAAACAACTACCATAACAAAAAGGCCAGTAACTGTAATTCTCAGTACAGTGTCACCAAGAAAAGCCATGAGTGGTTCTGTGAGGATATCTTTCCTTGTATTAAAAACTAAGACCAAAACTAAAATCACACACACAAAAAACAAAATTAAAAACTTAAGACAGAAAACACAGAACTGTTTTTACTCTGAGGTAAGTCAGCAGACTTGGTACTGAAGAATCTAAAGTTCCATCACAGTTACAGTTTAACACAAGGTAAATATACAAAGAGTGCTCACAAGCTGAACTAGGAATAGGGTGAATAAAGCAAATGACTCTTTAGGAGATGTAGGCAAGGATCTAGGCAGGCAACTGTATGTGCTTTGGAAGTGGGCATTACATGACAGAAGAGTATAAAGGGCTACTGAATGAATGTTACACTGATGACCCCCCCAAATATATATAGATTTATAAATTCTTTTAAAAATATTTCCCTATCCAGTTACCCATCGATTTCTTCAGGTATATAATAAACATGTGCCAGGAACTATGGCAAAACAGCAAATGAGAGACACTCCTTGCACTCTGGCAACTTAAAGAACCAACAGAGAAAAAGATGTTAGTTAGCAAGGCAATGAAAAGTGCAGTAACAAGTTCAAACACTGGAAATAAATATATGGCTTTCATCTAGTAGGGGGTCAGAGAAGGACCCCTTGAGGAAGAGATCCTCAAGCTCAGACTTCAACTAAGAAACACTGAAATCAAACCTGAAGTGGTATGAGGGATGTGTATGCTTGTGTGCACTGGTCTGTGTGTGTGCTAACAGAATGATTGAAAAATGTACCAAAAGTATAAAGGAAAGAACCTGGCAGGTATGAAGAAGTTCTAAGTTTAGTGTGCGTAGTTGGTAATGAGAAGTATCAAGACAGGGACAATAGAATAATCTAGAAAAACATCACAAGAGTTGACACAGAACTATTAACAGGGATCCAGAAGTAAGTCATGAGACAGAAGAGTCTCCTGAACTGGATGTGGTGGTGCGCACCTATAATGCCAGCACTCAGGAGGCTGAAGCAGGAGTACTGAAACACGCCTGAGGCCAGCCTGGGCTACAAAGTGAGTTCAAGGTCAGTCTTAACTCCATACAGAAACCATGGCTTAAAAAAAAAAAAGGAAAGGAAAATCTCTTGAAGAGAGAGCGGTTCCCTAGGAAAGGGGAGTAGTGACAGCAGTGAAAGACAGAAGTAGGACAGACAAGAGCGGTATTTAGGAAGTTACGACATATTAATTTAGCACAAGAAGACGTGAGATGTCAACGTTAAGTATCATATTATCTGTGACTGGCTTGAGACTGAGTCCAGGGCCTTCACAGTGAGTTACAGCCTCAGTTAGTTTTATTTTGAGACAAGGTCTCACCAAGTCACTATGCTGCCCAGGCTGGGTTTGAACTTGCAATCCCCTTGCCTCAGCCTTCCAGAGTGCTGGGATTACTGGTATGTACCACCATAACTGCCTACAGTATTTTTACTGCTACATCTTTTTTAAATGAAAATGATCAGCCGGGGATTTAGCTCAGCGACATACACAGGTGTGGCAAGTGTGAGGTCGGGAGTTCGATCCCCGGTACCGAGAAGAGAAGAGAAGAGAAGAGAAGAAAAGAATCAGTCATATATACTCACAGCAGCAAGAAGCAACAGATCCACTATTTAAATATCAAATTTGATGACTGACAGAAAGGTGCAGGGCTTCAGCTTAAAAGTGTAAGAGATGTCCTACCTTTCAGAGAAATGTCCTATAAGAGTTCCCTTGTTTGCAATCCCTTCATTTAAAAAACCTCCCATAGGGCCAGGGGTATAGCTCAGTGGCACAGCGCCCGCCTGCCAAGCATGAGATCCTGAGTTCAATTCCCAGTATAAAAAAAGAAAAAACAACAAACAAACAAAAACCAGCCTCCAATCCAAAAAAAAAAAAAAAAAAAGACCTAGTCTTTCTTCATTGTCACATTAATACTAACCCTAAATGAATTTCAGCTTGGTAAGGGTCTGACAGCTCTTTGTAAAATTTGTATGTATTTGGTCTCATCAACAAATCCAAAATCCAAGTACTAAACAATTCATTTGAAGTATAATCTGCTCCCAAAAAATGACTTAAGAAAATGGACAATCATTCAAGCCTGCCAAACAGAGTCTAGCTTACAACTACAGAATATAAATAACAAAACAGATAAACAGAACAAAGATATGACAAGGTTGTCAGGTATACTTTTCACTAAAACTGGTCCTAAAACTCTCCCATGAAAATGATGATGACAGCACTGGTAAAGAATACCTTCATTTTTTCGAGATTTCACCAATGTGACTCTGGTGGGTTTGGCAGGCTGACTGGAGGTCACAGATCGCCTGTCTGAGCGTGGCGACAAACTCCTCTCTCTACTTGCACTTCTATCCCTTGCCCAACTCTTCTCACTCCTTCTGTTGACCAGACCACCACGGCTACTTCTTGGATCATGTACTTCCTCATCATAACTATCTTCTTCATTATCAGATACTGGTTCAGGATCAGGACGACTTATTGGTAGCTGAACTTTCTTCTTCCTTCGAATGGTCTGCAAAAAAATAAATTTGACTTCTTTTCACACATGCAATCTCAGTCCCTAAAAGAAAGGAACAGTGTCTCTCTCTTGTTCAATGTTAATTTAAATATCAATCAAAGCAATATACTTCCATAATGGCTGTGTTTTCTGGTTAAAAAACAAATTAGGAAAAGTGGGCTTAATAAATCCTTATTTACCTCATTCAAAAATATATTTCATTGTAACAACTGTAAGCTTGCAGAAAAACTAGTTAATGGCTGGTACTGGGAGAAAGGATAGGCACTGTACTCTAGTAAGATCAAATATCCTGCCCAAACTACACAAACTATTACAACCTGCAAGCCTTACTTGATTCCTTAATCAAATTTTTAGAATGTATCAATATTGAGGCCCACAATCACCCTGCTGGCCCTTTAAGAAATAAATTTACCTATCACATAGCAATGTTCAATTTAGGTGTACTTCACCAACACAAACTGCCTTCCATCTCTATTACTCCCACGTATAACTTCTGGCATAGGTGCAAGTTCTTTCTTCTATCCTGCTCTTCTCAACACTATGTTTTCCCTGTCCATTCTTTTCATCACCTGTAGTCAAGACTGACATGCACTATCTTTTGGTCAAAAGGCTCTGTAATCTGGGACTGCACTATGTCTAGTCACATGGATGGATACCAAATCTCAATCTGAAGACATTTGTGGGGTAATACTTGTCTTCTTCTTCATCCACTGAAACTTTTCATAGTCCATCTTCATTTCCAATTCCTTCACCCTCTCCTACTCTCAGCCATTAATTCTCTGGTTTCACTTGCCCAAGTTGGCATGGGATTCCATGTGGCTATGTTTAAATGATTTCTTACTATCTATCATCTGCCATAACCAGGACCAGCCTAGTACTCCTTCACTTTTGGATGGCTGCATTTCTACACTTTGCCAATTAGGTCCTCTATAAATGCACTTTATTTAACAGAATTCCTGATTTTGTTCAGCAGTCCTTTGGTCTACATTTTGTTACCTTCGAAGAAACTTGTTAACACAAGAATTTAAAACTATTTTCTACAATCTTTTTAGAAACCAGTGACACTTTACTCTCTTATCTGCACCTCAATTTTTTCAAAGTATCTCATTTATTCAGAGCTCTTTTCTTTTTATTTCAAAGAATGAGTGATATTTTGAGTCTGAATAAAATGTTTCTATTTGAGCTTATTCTCATCCCTACTCCCAATACCTTTATCAGTTACTGCTCTTCATGTTACAACTTGAAGTTGTCTACATTCACCTCAAAACTATTCTCTGTCTACTAATCTCCCCATTAATCTTCTGTCTCTCTCTTGCTACTCACAAATTATCACCTCATCTTATTATGGCTAACTTTCTTCAAGGGGTGATCTACACTTGATACTGCTGCTTCCTACATACCAAGAGTGATCAGAGTAGGCTTTTCTGAAAAAACAGCTTTGAAGCTAAAAGACAAACAGCAGCAAGAGAAGCCAGCATGTCAAAAGGACAACGAATGTCCTATTTAAAAATGAGAAGGTTGGTTACTTTTCCCCTCTCAGGGGACCCTCACCACTGGATCTTTATCAAGGTATATTTACTGAAAGCATTCCTGACTCCTGTCTTTTAAGACTCATCTCTTTGATTTCCAACTCCATACACTGTTAGAAACACTGTCTATTACTACTTTACTCTGCCATGTGTCCCTACTAATATATAAACAAAACAAAGTCATCGAGCACTGTAGGCCTTATCATCCCTGTAAAAGAGTTACCTCTAAGGCAATCTATTGTACCTGAACTATTCTCAACTTTAGGTGATGTGCATTATAGCTACAAGTGTGTATACAAAGCCTACTAAGATTTAAGTTTCTTGTCACATATTCAGCTGTACATATAGTGGAATTTCTGTACCCACTAGAGTGTATCCGAAACACAGCCGATTTATTTTACATTTAACAGTTATAAACTCAATATCTTGCAGGTTTGACAATAAAGCCTGACACTTTAGGAACAAATGTATTTTAAGCAAGATGCCCACTTCGAAATGGTTTAGTTGAATTATTCATATGCAAAATGAAACAAAACAAAAACACATATGTACTATTATAAAATATAGGACAGAAGTTCCTATAATTGTGGTAAGGTAAAAAGGCTTTTGTAAGCAATATACCAATAGCAGATCCAATAAAAAGTGAAAGTCTAACAGACATGACAACATAAAAAAAATAAAATGTTTACATAATAAAATAAAATCATATAAAAGCCCTCCCAAATCACTATAAACAACTTGTAGATACTCATGAATGCCAAATGGGAAAACAATATATGTAATGTATATGACAAAAGATAAATGATCTTAGTAAATAAAACACTGTTACAACACAAATTCAAGGGACATGACCAAGCAAAATAAGAAACATAAAGAGTAATAATACATTGTGAGAGGGTTAAACCCACTTGTGATTTTAAATATTTCACTTAAAACACTTAGTTACCCTGGGTTTGATCCCTAGCACTACCACCAATCCTGCTGCCAAAAGCGGTTTCATGGAAATATTTCAGTTTATTTGACAGATTCAAAAAGTGTTCATGAAAATTAACTCTTAACTATGTAACTGGTTTTCAAAAAAGGCAACACATATATCAAAAGTCATTCATTAATTCTGGGCTGGCTGGGCATGGTGACATCATGTGCCTGTTATCCTAGCACTTGGGAGCCTGAGGCAGAAAGATCATAAGTTCAAGGCCAGCCTCGGCTACAGAGTGACACCCTGTCTGGAACAGAACAGAAAACAAAGTCCCTCTGACTCTGAAAAGTCACTGTCAAAAATATATTCCTAAAAAGTAAACAAGTAGGTATATGACAAACTTTACTTCTACTTTTTTTAATAGCTGTGAAAACTGAGTTGAAATGCCCTTCAGTGAGTGAGATAGGCTAAGTACCTGTGCACGTATCACGGCAAAATGCTACACAGCCATCTGGATACATAGACTGGAGTGCTCACAAACATTACCACTAGCAAGGTAAAGGCCCCTTCATTTACTCTGTTTTTTAAATATGCTCAGAATTTTAGTAAAAATTTTACATGCTAATTGTAACAAATCTACTCTAGCTGCCATTCATCTTATATAAAATTAAGCATATTTATAGGAGTTACAGTATTAGAAACTGTAACATTTTAATTAAATAGAAAGCATTTATTGGACCTAATGCCCAAAGGCCTTTGAGTTTATGGAAATAATCATACAAAGAAAACACTATAATGTAAGAACACAGAGAAGAGAAAAGCTGGTCATCTGGAATTGGTGGGGGGAACCCCCAAAATCAAATACATAATGATCTTGAGGTTTTTTATGCTCTGATTATGGCTGGAGATAAGGTGTTAAACAAACAAACAAAACAGCCTCCAATGAAAGGCCAACTCCAAGCACTGGGCCTTATTCTAAAATTACTGTAGTAATGAAAGTCAATATAAATTAAGGACGTGATCCAAGCTGTTTGAAAGCAGAAATGAACAGCTGCTCTTTGCTGATTAAAACACTTCTACCCAGGCCTTCTGCAGCTTCTTCTTGTATGAGCAAAAAACACATGCTTAACCCTCTTGAAGCCCTTCTGTCCAACTGATAAAAGTTCTGAGCTGTCCTACCCTTACATTTTGGCCAAATATGTACTATTTTAAATATTTTCTTGATTTTAGATCCTCTTATTGGGAAAAGTCTGGAGTGTATGAATTCAACCTTCTTGGGTGTATTATCAATGTGAGACAGCTACACTAACCATGTAGTGTAGAAAGATAAAACCGTTGAACATTAATAGAGGAATGGAGGACTTAAAAAGTTAGAGGGACATATAAATGAGGACAGTTCACCAACTCAGATATAGCAGTTAAGAACCAAATTATGTAAGGTGCTCTTCTTGGGATGTACAGTGACCTACGTGAAAAACACTATGAATAATACTGCTCAGGGTTAACAGTTAAAGAAAGAAACCTAAAGCTTATTCAACAACCATAAAAACAAGTTTATTAAAAAAAAATCCACTAGCAGCTCATTATAAAAATAAGCAATTTACTTCTATAAGCATTTTAAGCTTTGACTTGTTTTAAAAAGACCATTCTCTTAAGTGAAATAAACCAAACGCACAAGGGTAAATACCATATAATCTCCCTAATATGAGATTTGATAAGAGTATATAAGACTTTATGGTAAGCATGAGGCCCCATCTCATAGCTTCGAAGTCTTTCAAAGTTTTAAATCATCAGTTGGAATGGTGTTATCCTGTTTTGTTTGACTATCATACATGATGATATGAACGGCTGTTTTAAAGAAAACATTATGACAGCTATTGCTGATTTAATATTATCCTTCTTAGAAGTCCTACCATGCTTTTTTGGTTCTATTACCGTTGGTTCTATCTTCCACATTGTGTCTTATTGGAATTTGAATATGTGTGATAGTTCAAACAAATTTTTTCTTTTTTATCAAAAATGAGCTATTATAGTACCCATTGATCATTTTCTGTTATTCGGTTCAGAAAGCCCTGTAATTCTTTCACTCTATGCATGGCTTTATACTATTGTGTTATGCTTGATATTATTGTAATTGAAACTATGCTCAACTATAGCAGAGTAAGAGATATGGTGTTAGATACTGTTGATGTCCAGTTGACTTAATGTACTGTGTTGCCTATGTTGTCCTCTTCTGATCTGCTCTGTACTGCCCCCTTTTGTTTTATTCTCTTTTAAATAAAATAAAAATAAAATAAAATAAATAAAATAAAATGGTATCACTCATTGGCAGTGAGTTACTAACAACTGAAAAATAAAATTATAGCTGTAAAACTACGATTACAATGAGACTGTAAAAACAAGTAAAATAGAAGATGTCCATTTCTTGGAACAGCAGTAAGGTAACACTGGGCCCTCTGCAACATGGAACTCTCATCTCACCAGCAATGACCCTAGTGCAGACAAGAACACTGGCAGCATACACAGGCTTGGGCTCTGGCAACGGCTGCAGGCATAGCCTCAGGGGCGCCCCTTCTAGTCCTCAGCATCGCTCCTCATGTTTCTACAGGGTCCACTGTGGTTCCGAGTGCTAGATGGATGGTTGAAAGGCTCTTACGATGGACAGATGGCCTCCTACCTGCCTTTTGCTCCGGCTCTGCACACAGTGAAGGCTCTCACAGGGTCTTCATCTGTCCTTCAGAGGCCAGGTGGGCCAACCAGGCAAGGAGCTGAATGAGAGAAGTGGCTTGGGTGCTCCTCACTGTCAGTACTATCATCATTCTAAGTAAGATTTCCGAATCAAATCTGTTCTACGCCACATTTGCCAAGATTTGGGGGGGGGGGGTGTCCAAGTTTAAACTTGTGATTACAGTTCAGTCATTGAAAGTTAACTCTTTTTCCTTACCTAAAAATATACTTACTTCTAGAAAAATATCAAATAAAATTCTAGCTACACAATGAGACAGGAACATGAAAGGTGCCCTGAACAACTCTACAGAGAAATTCTTACACTTTCTCCTTCCTATATTACAATAACAAGCAGCTGACGATGTGGATTCCAGATAGTGTAAAATTTCCCCAGTAAACAAATTTTATACCAGAAAACCGCTGTGTATTTCAGATGATAACCTGCCAAGATGCAGTTTAACTTAAGTACTTAAAAGAGAACATTAGGCCATCAAGAACCATTTAACTACCACCTCTCCTTTTTTAATTGGGTAGGAAAAAAAACTCAGTACCAGAAAAATACAATCCTGTATTAGTGGAAATATTCTTACTTGTGAACAATTAATTTTGAAATTATTGTTTCATTTTTCATTATCTTAAAGAGAAAGGATGAATTCAAACACCAAGGAAATATAATTGGTACTACTAAGTTAACCATAAAGATACTTACTATTTTTGCATTTTTCCCACTTTTTCTTAGTTGCTGAACAGCAAAAGCATGTTCAACATTATCCATTGAAACTCCATTAACCATTGCAACTCGGTCATTTTCCCTAGGAGAGAAAGTTCCCAAAATAATATGTTAGAGGCAAAAACAGATATCCAAGTTTGTAAAGAATGTTCTAATGTATTTGTCTTTCGAGCAATGATAAAATAATGTCAAACTACTTATTTCAGAGTTTCCAAAAAAATGTGTGGCAAGTAACTATTCACAAGTCACTGACTTCTTTGATAGTCTGCACACTGTTTCCCCAAAGGGCTGACCCAGTATAATGACACATGCAATGACTGGTAGTTCAATTACAGGGCATTTGATGAAACTAAGTCATCTAGCTAGAAAAAAGTATTCCTTTTTCAAAAAACAGCCTTTCTGCTTTCAAATTTCTTTTAATCCTTTTGATTAGTCTAATTTTTTTCTTCTCTGTCCTGCTAACCTTACTACCACACAAAAAAAGTCTCCTAAAGTCTAGACTACCTAAAACTGAGTCACAAGTTTTCTTATTTATTATTTTTACAATTATATTCTATGTAAAGTGATACTTTTCACTTACTATAAAGTTTACTTTTTCCCTATGTGTTTGCTTAAGGGAAAATATTAAATATACCATGCTACATTTGGGAAATAAATATAGTAAAATCACTAACAAAGCAGGCCAGTGAGTGGAGACAACACAATGCTTGTCACACACAATCTGAGACAAGTAACACTTACTGTAGCTGTCCTTCAGCAGGTCCTCCTTTTAGCACATCTGAAATTACTATTGAGGTTTCCCCACTCTGAAAATGAGGATTATCTCTTCCACCAGATATTGCGATTCCAAATCCAAATCCAGGAGCCTGAAGTAGTAATTACAATAAACACTGCTATTAAGGATAAAAGTAATTGTTTGTTACAGTATATGCTACAATCTAAAAAAGTTCCAACTATAGAAATTACAAACCTACTATACCTGTGATCTACACTTACTTCTTGTATCGTTATGTATTAGAATTATTTATCCTTTTATAAGAATACATGCTCTAATAAATACTGGATACAAGAATATTAAAAACTGTCAATTACATAAAAGTCTTTGGAAATTAAAACAGTTTAAATTTTGAACACTGAAATCCTGAATTTATTTTGGATTGTCAGAAGGCTGTGAGGGACTAACAATGCCTACTGTTATCATCACTAGCAAACACTAGCAACTATTTTAGAAAATCAGTATTAGTTATTTCAACTTTCTTCAGCTACTTCAAAAATCTATCATAGTAAATAAATCTCTATAAAAGTAATAAAATCTAACAATATTCTTCATACATTGTATACAATATAAAGTATGTATACAGTAAACATTTTTTACATTACATACTTATATAAATAAGTATGTATTTATTTGCTTATGTAAATATGTAATGTAAAAAGTGTACTTACATACTTAGTTAAAATAAATTGTAACACAGTAAAAACTTTTGAAAGAGCTAAAAAATCTTTACCATAATAACTATAGATAGCCTAATACAGAAAAAATTCTACATATCTCCAAGTTATTAAAAAATTACCTAATCTCAAGGAAATCCACACCATTTCCTAGAACAGAAATAAAGTACTCAGTGTGGTCTGAAAAATTATACATTTTCTTAGAATTCCAGAACTATTAAATTACTAGCCCAGAAGAGTGAGGTATTTTTTTGTGATGGAGTTTTTATATAATGTTGTACTACTACATTCCTACATTCTAATAATCTAAACAACATGAGGATAAAGCTCCCTTCCTAACCTGTCCAGTCCACAACATAGGAGAACATATCCATCACAAACAGGTCAGAGGACCTTCCCTCTCACCACAAAGCTCATAGAATAAGTAAAAAAGAACGCTCTTCAAAAAGAATAGACACCATGGATTTCACTATGTGTGGCAAAGAAATGAAAATATATGTACACACATAAACTTACACATGAACATACATAGCAGCATCAGTTTTAGTAGACAAAAAGCAGACACAACCCAAAAGTCAACCAATGGATCCATGAGTAAGTAAAACATACTACGTTTGTGCAATGGAAACTCAACTGGCAACGACAACAAAAAAATGAAGTACTGACACATGCTACAGTATGGATGAACCTTGAAGACGTGATTATGCTAAGAAACCAGTCACAAAGGTTCATATATAGTAGTATTCCATTTATATGAAGTGTTCAGAAAAGGCAAATCTACAAGAGACAGCAATTACATTAGCTGTCTATTGCTAGGAAAGAAAGGAGTGACTGGGGAGTGATGATTAATGGCTATAGCATCTCCTTACAGAAAATCAAGATGACACCAAATCTCCCATCGGGTCACAGCTATATACTCAGAATTTAAAAGAAAATTTCACTTTAACTTTAGAATGGCTCACAGCAGGAAAAATTAACTTTATTACATCTCAATTCTTAAAAGCATATATTTTCCATAGTTTACATGTAGAAATGAGAAGTGTACATAAGCACTCTAGTTTGTACCTGTGTAAATGCAAGCTCAGACAGCTGTTCATACATGAGGAGGCGGGGGCCACCAGGCACCACCCTTATCTCAAGGAACAGCTGTTTACCAAAGCAATGTAAAGTGATGCAAGCCTGACTATTTGACAGACATTTTTAAACTTCACACAACTATCCTTTAGAAAACTATCACTTGTTCCCTGAAAGAACTACTAAAATAATTCTTTATCGACAATTTGTATAAAGATGTACTTTTTGGTACTTTAACAAAAAATAACATTACAGACATGAAAAAGATGGAGCCTCTCTGAGAGAGACAACTCAAATGCCAGAATAGAACACCCTGGAGAGATCCAAACAGAGAGATGGATTCTCGCAACCCAGGAAGAAATGCAAGGGAAAGAAACTGCTCAAATACGAGGTCCCGGGGCTACCATTAGAGAAGCTAAGATCGGCAAGCACTGCACTATGGCCGAGCCATCTGAATTTGTGCCTGAGATCCACTTGTGCAACCGAACCCGCACCAACACGACTGGCTTGAGCGGCTGGAGCGTGGAGCTGAACAGTCCTGCATGCAGCTCCCCCGGAACCGGCCCTGCGCGCGACCCACCCCGAGGCACCATGAATTCACAGTGCAGCCATGCTGAGGTCAGAGGTCAGGGAGCCCAGCAGTTCTCCAGGATGGCATCAACACACGGTGAGTAATGGGACTGGGACCCTCCTGTGGGAAAGGGGCAACCAACTAGACGACATATTGGAGTTGGAGGAAAGCCCTTGCTCTGTAAGGAAGTGGCTTCAGTTGGTTGATGCCCTCGCAGAGTGGATTGGTAGAATCTGCTTGGACTGGGCTGGGACCTAGTGGGTCATCACAAATCAATTGGCTCCCTGAGAGTGGCGCACACTGATGCAGTGAAGGCCCGCAAAGGTCAACTGGCCCGGAGGGGGAGCCAGCATATACTGCCCTTGCTGGCACTTCACTCTCTGATAGCCAACGACAGAGGGCAGAAGCCCCTAGCCTACATGCTCCAGAAGAACCCTAACCAACAAGAAAAGGGGCTGGGAATTATACTATACACCTGTATGGAAGGAACCAAAAACATGACGAGAGGGAGAAATAAGAAAAAGCCCTCAGGTCCTAACCCTGAGAACACTGATCCAGGAGAGGTAAATATAAAAGAGATTGAGGGCAGCAAACATGAGACATCAAACATAGTGTCAGTGGACATAAAGAGATATCTTCGGGACATCGTAAACGAGATCAAAACTGAAATATTAATTCAAGTTAAACAAAGAGATAAGTGGATTAATAAAAGAAAGGCTGGGCATCTCTCAAGAAGACACAGACAGAAGAATGGAGGAACACAAAAGGAGAGAAATGTTCAACGAAGAATATAAAAAAACCCCTAGAATTCATGAAGCAGATTCAAAGAGATTACCAGCAACCTAAAGACTCCATAGAAAGTTGGCCAAACTCCTTGAAAGAAACCAAAGATAGACTATCAAACATTGAACACAGGCTTGCAATGTGTGATCATGAAAGGGAAGATCTCTTAAAAATAACAAGGGAGCAGGCAGTAACAATTGGAAGGCTAGAGGACGACAAGAGGATCTATAACTTAAGAATAAAGCATGTGAATGAAGAAGCAGGAGTCAAAACAGAGAAACTGCAAAGGCCATTCACAGAAATCATTAAGGAAAACTTCCCAAACATAGACAAAGGAAATGATATGCAGAGGTATGAAGCATACAGAACTCCAGCCACCTACAGCCCAAACAGAGCTACACTCAGACACATAATAATCAAGATTCCAGAAATTCAATATAAGAACAGAATATTAATAGCCATCAGAGAAAAGAAACAGATCACCTATAAAGGAAAACCCATCAAAATCATGGCAGATCTCTCAACACAGACCATCAAGTCAACAAGAGCTTGGAGTGAAATAATTCAAGCCCTGAAGGAGAACAATCTCCAGCCCAGATTGATGTATCCTGCAAAACTCTCTCTAGAAATTAATGGAGAAGCAAGATGCTTCCATGACAAAGAGGAACTGGGAGAATTTGTGACCACCAGTCCAACCCTACAAAAAATACTAAAGGACATTTTAGAAAGAGAGAAAAAGAATATGAGCATTTCAGAAACAATGGCAGAGAGGCCTCAGTGAACGGGGCAGACAATGGAGTGGAAGAGAAAAACAGACTATCAATGGCAGAAAAATAGAATAGCAGAAATGAGGCAGAGAAGATTGGCTCTAACCTCTAGTATAGAGGGCTTCGAAATACTAACAGAAACACAGGCAGAGTAGATCAAGAGATAGGGTCCATTGAGATGCTCTATATAAGGAGGCAGTGGGACCCAAAATAAGTAGTGCATCCTATGGGAGTGAAAGGGAACTGTCTAAAAAAGGAAGGCAGAGGATATTGTTAATGGGGTAACAAGATTTAAAATCTACATTATTCTCATCACGTTGCTTGGATGGATTACATACTATTCCAGTTTGTCTACTTACACTAGACTCAAGGACAAGGTCAGCTATCCCAAAAATAAGAGGACATTATATGGTAATCATCCTTAATTTCCTAGCAACTTAATCTGAGGCCCTGTATAACTTATACTGTCTTATTATGACTGATCTTATTTGAATCTGGTTTGTTAGATTGCTGTTTTGTATTGACTGATTTTATTTAAATCTGTTATGATTGATAGCATCATGTCTAAGAGTATAGGCAACTACACTGAAGATGACAAGATTCACTAAGATACCCACTCTGGTTTGATTATTGCCTGCTTTTGAAGTCTTATAGTATCTCCAATGCTTTGTTTTTATTAATGTTGTTCTATACTGCTGAGACATCATGGTAACCATTGTAGATCACCTTGTATTGTGGTTTTATATGACTTTTTGCTTCATGCTTTTCTAGGAATTGTTTTGTTTTGTCTTGCTTTGTTTTGTTTTTCCCTCTAATACAGAAAGGATAGATACGCATGTAGAAACTCATGCATGTGTAGAGCTTATAAACAGTTTATGAGAACCAACTATATAATGCATGTTGAAATGAACAACTATTTTGAAGAAAAAGAGACACTACAGTACCCATTGCTGACTCTGTAATGTCACAATGTGAAATCCAGCAATAGTATCATTCTTTGTTCAAAGTGATTTTGGCTTGTTTTGTTTTGTTTAAGTTAAACACACATGAAGGTATGGACAGCTGTTTTGAAGAGAATGAGAGACACTATGACAGCCATTCTTGAGTTCCCTAATGTCTGGTCTTGAAGACCTGAAACGCCCTCCTCGTCCTGCTCAGATCAATTCCATACTATGTTGTTTCATGTGAATTCCCTGTACGTGACAATATGGACAACTATTAAGAAGAAAACAAGAGTCAATATGATAGAGAGTGAATATCTCTGATTGTCTAGCTTTGAAATTTATGTCTCTTACATTGCTTTCTTGTGACACGTTTTGTTCTGCTTTGTTGTGTTTAATTTAACCCTTTTGATATAATTGCATGTATGTTTCAGTGTGTAAGATGGATGATCATATTGCTGTTGTTGTCAGATCGTGGAGCAGAACTGTTAACAGTGTCACTGTCTAAATGGCTACTTTGCATGTTTTAATTTTGTAATTTGAACAACTATTTCCAAGATGTCAGTATGTAATTTGTCAAGTAATGATTTCTTAGGTTTTTTTTTTTTTTTTTTGGTTTTTTTTCTTTTTTTCCTTGTAATTTTGTGTTGTTGCTTCCTTTTATTTTGTTTTTTTTTTTTTTTTCTCTTTAAATAAAATTTTTAAAAAAATAACATTACAATAGCTTTTCTAGGAACTTGGGGATAATTACAGACCTTGAGTTTTGTTAACAGGGTATAGTATACTAATGGATTCCCTAATACATTAACCTTACATTCTTGAAATAAATGACTTTATTATGGAGTATTTATGTAGTGATGACTTTTGCTTTTTTTTTATTTTTGCACAGATATACATAAAAGATGTTGGGCTTTAATATTTGGTGGTGGTTGGGTTATCTTTATAATAAACAGTCATTATCAAGCTTCAGCATCAGTATTAGTCATAAACAGCTCATGGGCACGCAAACTGCATAACCTGAGGTAGAAATTTGGCAATATCTAAGAAAAGTGAAAATGTATTGTCTCTTGACAGAGCAAACTAATTTCTAGAAACAACAGTGCTTCACTTTCATTGCTGAGTAATACTCTATCACATAGACATACCTGGTCTATTATTCAGCAGCTAATAAACATTTTGGTGTCACATCTAATTTGGCCTGTTATGAATAATGTTGCTATGAAAACTGTTGTGCAGGAAGAAAACAAGAGACAATATGACAGATAGAAGATCTCTGGTTGTCTAGCTTTGAAATTTATGCTTCCTTATGTCCCGTTCTGTTCTGTTTTGTTGTGTTTAATTTTACCCCCTTTAAAATTTAAAAAAAAAAATTGTTGTGTAACTTATTTTGCAGAAATGTTTTCATTTTTCTTGAGGAGAATTGCTGGGCACATGTTGATTCTATGGTTAGCTTCTAAGAAACTCCCAAAGTGTTACCTACAGTAGTTGTACTATGTTACAGTTCCATAAAAAACTCCCAAAGTGTTACCTACAGTAGTTGCACTATTTTACAGTTCCATCACAGCAATGTGTAAAGCTATTTCAAACCAGAACATTTTGAACAACATTAGCAGGCCCAGCTAATACCAACCCTGGTGTGGAGGATTGCTTCTTTCTTTACAATAAACATAGAGATACCCTGCTCTATGTCAATGGTAAGCAAACCATGGCCCAAAGGTCAAATCTGGCCAGTTCTTATTTCTATAAACAAAGTTTTATTGAAACACAGTCACATCCATTTGTTTACCTACTATCTATGGCTGCTTTTACAACAAAGTTGCAGAGTCACAAAGCTATGACAGAGATTTACAGCCTACAAAGCCCAAAACATTTACTGTCTTTTTATAGAAAGTGTGCCGGCCGGGGTCTAGTCTACATTTTACGCTGCATCAACTTAGAACACCAAAGGATTGAGATATGTGAAAGTATACTGTTGTGCAGCCCTCAAGAATGGAGTCAACTAAATTTTGCTTTGGCCTAAACCTCTTGGCTTACACTGAAACAAGGCTACTTTTTAAAAACTTGAAAGAAGTCCTGGAGGGAGAGCTGTTGAAAACTTCCATTTGGCTACAGTCTCTCTTTGATAAGAATCAAAGGCAACACAATCCTTTATTTCTAGCACAACAATGAATGTAGTGAAAACCAAAAATTTCTGAATTACATACTCCTCCTTAACCTCTGTTTATCTTCTGATGACATTTATTCACCCTGGTAGTCCTTTTTGACCCTCCCTCTCCCAAATGCACAAAGTCAGGTACAGAACAGAATCTACACTAATCATCCAAATAGGAGTTCTCAGAATTGCCTGAATGTCAACTATGAAGATAAACTGGGATGACACTTTTAACACATTTGGAAAAATCAAGATTCTATTTTCTCAATATTGAGGATCTTTTCCCACCTCCTTTAAGCTGAGACATAGGTAGTAAACACACCATACTGTAGTAAATATACTGAATACTGTCCATCCCTAAATTCCTAACAAAACTAAGCAAAAATACAAAGGAAAAACACATTTCTAGCTATCTGTGTTATTTTGTTTACTAATTAAATTAGGAATATGATAACGGCAAATTATACTTCTGGTTTTCATTGAGTAACCTAGTTTCTATCTGAAGAAACTATCAAAAAGACTGTTAGGATTTATATCTAGATTCCCCCTCTAAAGACTTATGCACTCATAGATGGGGCCTTGGAAGGTAATCAGCTCTTGGGGGCATATTCATCAGTGGATTAGTCCACAGATGAGTTTGTATCTAAATGTGATATTGAGATGCAGCCAGGTCAGAGGAAGCCAGTCACTGGGGTTGGGGTCTAGAAGGGTATACTGTATCTCATTTCCCCTTTACTTCGCTTAGCTCTATGCTTCTTGGTCTCCACCATCAACAACACTCTACTACAATGGCCCTCTGTAATGCCTTGCATCCAGCCAACTATGGACTAAAACGTCTACAAACCATGAGCTAAAATAAACATTTACTTCTTTAATTTGCAGGTACCAAGTATTGTGTCCCAGTGATGAGAAAACTAAGATAACCAAGATTTAGTGTAAATAGAAGAACATAAATACTAAAATGGACGCAGGAATCAATAAAATGGTAAACAGTATCAGTGAAAACAAGAACTTCCAAAAAGTACAGTAAAACTGTAGAACTGTTAGCCAGAATGACCAAGAAATAAGACAAATTCCCAAAATTAAGAATGAAAAAAGGGATATCCTTACAGATCATTTTTCATAAAAACAAACATTATGAACAATTTTATGTCTATGAATCTACCAAGTTAGACAATAGAAACAAATACTTCAAAAGATACAAACTAATAAAGCTACAAAAATCAAAAACAACCAAAAAACACTAATGAAGAAATATACCTAACCTGAATAATCCTATATAAAATTAAATATACTGCATTTGTATCCAGTACTCCTAATCATTCAGGGAAAAAAGGAAATAATTATACACAAACTCTGCCAGAAACCACAGGATGAAAGAATACACTCCCAGCTCTTACTCTGATACTGACAGCTTTTCCCTGATAGTAAAACAAGAAAAAAAAAGTTTGAGACAAAGCATTGACTAATTTATCTCTCATCAACATTTAAACAAATATCCTCACAAATACTAGCAAATCAAACACGCAATGTGTAGCATAAGTAATATGTCACAACCAAACACAATTTATATTAGGAAGGTAAGGCTGTTTAACAGTAAGAAATTCACCAAATGCACAATGAAAAAAGCCTATATAATCCCAAGTAAAATTTTGTTACAAAAAAAAAAAAAAGCATCAACAAACATCAATGTTTGGTCGTGATTAAACACACACACAAAAAAACTAAGATAAGGGCCAGGAAGTTAGCTCAGCAGCATAAGCTCCTGCCTGGCAAGGATGATGAGGTCCATGAGTTCAATCCCCAGTACCTCCCCCCAAAAAAACAAAAAAGCAAAAAACAAAAAACCTAAGATAAAAGGAAACTTCCTTAAGCCAGTACAAGGCAAAATACAAATAGACATACAATGAAAGCACTTCTTTACCCTGATAAAGCAAATTTATAAAACCATCATACTCGATGAAAGACTGCTTTATCCAATACTAGGAGTAAGGACTGCTCACTATTCAACATCTTGAAACGCTACATATTATAATAAGGTAGGAGAGACAAGTAAGTAGAAATAAAACTACCTTGATTCACAAATAACATGACCATCAATGTACAAAAGTCCCAAAGAATCTAAAAATAAGTTTCTAGAATTAGTTTAAGAAGGCCACAAGGTCATTATAAAAAAGAAAATCATACTGGTAATCAAAAATTGAAATAAATCTTTTAAAAAGCACCAAAAATTCAGTTATTTAAGTGTAAATCTAATTCCCAAATCTACAAAGCAGAAATAAGAGAAATCAGAGATGAGCAGATATGACACATTTATAGGTCAGAAAACTCACTATTGTTGTTAAGATGTTAATTCTCCTTAATTTAATCTACATAGACTCAATACAGTCCCAGTGAAAATCTCAAGGGGGAGGAGGTAAAGTAAAAACTGGTAAGCTTGCTCTACAATTTATATAGAAGTTAGGTGCGATAACACATACTTGCAGTCCAAGTCAAGCCTAATATGGGCAACACAGCCAAGACTCCATCTCAAAAATAAATTTTAAAAATTAACCGAAGAAACACATACATGCCTGTGCACGAAGCAAAAAGAACAGCTTACATTTGGAAGATTCATATTTCCTGATTTTTGAACTTCTATTATGAAGCTATACTAAGGCAGAAGTAATTGGTGAAAGGGTAGACACACAGATCAATAAGAAAACCAAAAGAATTTAAAACCAGAAGTACATATGCCAGGTGTGGTGGTACACCACTGTAATCCCAGCACTCGATCTCTGGCAGGAAGATTCGCCGTGTTCCAAGGTAATCTAGGGCACACAGTCAGTTCAAGGCCAGCCTAAACTGAACTACATAGTGAGACCTTGTCTCTCAAAAAAAAAGTATATCGGCCGCCCTGGTAAGTGACTGTGGTCTGGCAAGCTGCAGCCACCCCAGGGCGGGGAAATAAGAAGCAAGAGCGTTTCCTGAGATTCGCACCATGTTGGAACTTAGGGCGCTGAGCCAACCAGCAACCAGTCTGCTGCCTACCGGGGCCGCAGGCTTAGAATCAAACATACCATCACCCCCCCCATTAACAATTGGGATCCAGGGATCTGGGTATCTCTTAGGAGGTGACCATATTTGGTACAGCAAGTTGGGGGAGTTTCCTTCTACTGTCTCTCAAGGCAGATATTTTTATCGCTATTTTGCTTTGTCCTGATTAATGGTGTTGCTCTATTCAATACTCTGTGTTGATGTGTTCTATAATGTTTGTATTTCTTTGATTTTGCTGTACCTAGTAGAAGAACAACTATTGTGAAGACAATGAGATATACAATATTGCCTATTACTGTTGTCCTGGTGACCTGCAGTGATGTTCTGTGCCAATTTCACCTCATTGTCTCAATTGGCTTTATTCCATCCTGTTTTGTTGTATATTACTACCTCCAAGTTAATAAAAATTTTAAAAAAAGGTATATCTATATGGTCAATTGATTTTGACCAAGGTAGAAAGGCAATTAAATATAAAAAGGATAATCCTTTCATCAAAAAATACTGCTCAAAACATTAGATATAATCAATAAAGTCATCTGTCCACATCTTATAGTATATACAAAATTTAACTCAAATACAACTTCTACAAGAAAATACAGGGGAAAAAAAGTTGTGATTTTACGTTTGGCAAAGATTTCCCAGATAAAACCAAAAGCATGACTTTAAAAATTAAGAAAATTAATTTTATCAAAATTTAAAACTTGTACTCCACAAGATACTGTAAAAAGGAAAATGTAAACCACATGATGGGAAAGAATATTTGTAAAGCAATACCTGACAAAGATTCTATATCCAGAATAGTAGTGGCAAACTTACGGCACGTGTGCTGCAAGCAGGGTGTCTGCATCATTGAAAGCTTTAAAAAGTTCGCCATCACTGATCTAGAAGATACAAAGCTCTCAAAACTCCATCTTTTGTACAGCAAAGGGAAAAAATTAACAGTGAAAATGTAATCCACTGAATGAGAGAAAATGTTTGAAAATCATGTTTCTGATAAGGTGTTACTTATCTAACTTAAAACTGGCAAAAGAGAGGGCTGGGGATTTAGCTCAGTGGTTCAAATGCTTGCCTGGTAAGTGTGAAGTTGTGAGTTCGATCCCAGGTACCAAGAAAAAAAATAAATAACTGCCAAAAGATTTAAAAATATTTTACCAAAGAAGGTATATGGGTAATCCACATGTCAAGAGATGCTTTAACACTGATAGGCTTTAGAGAAATGCAAACTACAGAGAGATACAAATAGACATCTACTGGAACAATGGAAAGTAAGAGGGAAAAACTGGAAATCAAGTATTGATGAGAATACTGAGGAAGTATAGCTCTTATACACTGCTAGTGGGACTGTAAGATAGTACAGTGTGTTAGTTTCCTATAAACAATTATTATATGACCTATAGCCCAAGAAATCATTACAGAAGATTTATTCATAATCAACAAAACATTAAACCCAAATGTATAATTAGAGAAAAAATGAATTACGCATTCACACAACAATACTCAGCAACACGCAAGAAATAACCACCAATACAAGCAACATCATGGAGACATCTCAATGCATCAGTAAAACCATAAATTGTAAGCATCAAAAAGCTATATACTAAATGACATTCTAGAAAAGACCAATGTGTAAAAACAGAAAACAGACCAGGTTCTAGTGCCAGGGGTGAAGGGATACAGTTGACTATAAATATGTGCAAGGCAAAGTTTAAGGCGATGGAAATGTTACACAACTTGTGTTTGCCAAAACTCACAACTGGGCATTAGATGAATTTTACTACATAAAATACAGCAATAAAAGCAACAAAGACATTAAGCAAAATAAATATGTATAATGTGTTAAAATCATCCCAAGTCATTGTATCAGTCAATTAAACAGCTGTTAAGATATGAAATTATTTTATGTATTTAATCATATATATCTGATTTAAATATGCTCCCTATCAGCACAACAGAAGGGTATATTTCAACTTCATACATTAAAAGTTAAAGGTAGTATTATACTGAATGGCTTTATCATTTAGTGGGGCACAAAAAAGTCAAGTACAACTACTAAAATCATTGTTTTTGAATAGTGCAGATTCAAACATTCATGATGTTATCAGAGGGAAGAGTCTAGGACCATGATTTCCTCCTTTCCAACTTCCTATTAATATAACTAAATACGGCTGGTAGAAACAGTGTAAAGCACTATGTTTAGCACTATATGTAAATATTCTCTTTCTGTATATTCTTGAAGAGCCAGCCTCTGGAAAAGGAAAGAGGAGGAGAATTTTGGGAGGCACTTAGGTTATAAACTGGTGAAGTATGAATTAGCTTCTTTTCAAACGTGAGATAACAAGGCTTTAGAGTAGAAGAAAGAACTAGGCAGAAGTCGGATGCAGATTTTCAGACACATTCCTGTGCTCCTGTCATATCTTCTACTAATCTTTTAGCCATCTGCAACTGTTTAAGCAATAGCTTAGGGTCTACATATTTCAAATGAACAAGTACTGGATCTGTCAAGATTGTAATACGTACATGGTCTGGCTTATTTTAAACCTCAAGCCTATAAAACAAACATATATACTTAGAAGAGTTGAAATAATCTGTAGTTTACAGTAATGTATAGTCTTAACTGATCATTCAAAACTGTAAGTAGATCACTTTATACTCGTCAGGAATAAAAATAACAAACATACAAGTACCAACCAAAAGGATATATGAAATAGTAATCATGTTCACTTTTGACCTTAAAAGAGAATTTACTGCAACTCTAATTTTAAACAAAAGAATATAGGAAAATTTTCCCCTTTCTTCTGGCTTCCTGACATCTGGCTTTCCTCTATTGTTTTCAAAACCTGCCAGTATCCTGAGTTATAACACAGATTATTTACTGCAGCAGAAACTCACCCTGTGAAGCGTCACTGTGTGTTGTTCCCATATAGCTGTTTCCTCCATTGTTGTGCTCTGATAAAGCAAAAAGAAAAACAGATCATTTCACCTTTTCAGAAAAAGTTTTTAATAAAGCAACAATCACCCAACAAACAATGCTATGCAATAAAATATCAAAATTTATACTGTTAAGATTAAAGATATTCTGAAAGTAGCTTAGTAATTACAGAAGGTTTTCTGATTTGCTTTTGTTTTAAGAGACAGGAAACTACACGCAGGAACTTCCTTTGTTTTAACTTAATTCGGACAGATGCCACTCTGTATTTGTTTCATGCCAGTCAAAACTGGTATTTGAGCTAACTTACACTTAATAGCAGGTAGAAAATAAAAGTTGGAACAGTGGTAAGCACACATTTAAAAACACTGTATGTTGTGCAAAAGAAAAGTAAAATAACTCTGTACTGAGTTACTGTAAATATACATGTAACAGGAAACAGATAAATCCATCTGATAGGTTTGGTCAACAGCCGCTTTAGTTTTTCATAATTAAACATTATTATTTTATTTTGTTTCAGTGCAGAATTACGGTCTCAAACTTCATTTATAACCATGAATTAAAAAATCGCTTTTCTAGTGTACATACTGTGCACATGTATATATACACAAGGAACCAAAGAAAAATGGACAAAAAACCCCAGTTCTCCCAAGAATTGAAAAGCAGTAAAATAAAAAAATATATATAAACTCTAATATATCCTACTCAAATTGTAGTGTAGTTCAGTTTTGCCTGTTATGAATTCATGAGGAAAATAAATTATCTAAAAGATAAGCACTAAAAAATTTCAAAATAAAAAATTTTAATGTGGTTAATTGCTCTTAAAGGTTTAAAGTAATTTAGTCTCTGACTATACAACTGGGGCTCCTAAAATATATTTATTTTAAGTAAATATTAGAAAAAGATTTTTCAGAGTTATCAAAGGATCGGGGGAAGGGGGAAATGTAGAGCATGACATTCTTAGAACATCCCTTGTCACCTATCATTAAAAATGCTTATTGCACAAGTAAGATCTCTTTTCTGTTACACTGCTGCCATTAGCATCATGAGAATACGCCCACCAAAGTGCAATGGGCCCCTTTCCCCTTTCCCATAGCAACTTTAAATGAAGATTAATGTTACTTTAGAAAATGAATCCTTATAAAGAAAGCCTGCTTCCCTAAATTCCAAGCAACTGGATTAACTTTCCTACCCGATGAGTAAGAGAGGAGAGAGAAAGGCTCTCTCTGTTCTGGACTACAGGTAAGAACTGCCAACCTTAACACCGTATTGTTTCAGTCTTCCAATCAAGTGCAGAACTCCAATAGAAACAAAGCTGTATTTTGTTTTGTTTTAACAAACACTGACCAGAATTCAGTGCATTTTAAAAACTCCATCAGTGTAGACTCCTGGTGACATGAGTAAATCTACTACGTATCAACAGTTCCACTAAAATATATGTAACAAAAATATCTGGAATAATTACCTGTCTAATCTCAGTTGATACTAGGAATGAGAACTGTTTGGTATAGCTCTAAATTGGTCTTTCCTAGGTTCACTTTGTTAACCAAGAGCATTGCTTCTCTTCCTTTTTAATCCATTTCCTAACAGTCTGCAAGTGGTGAAGTCTCTTATCCTCCCTATATGGTTTTAATGACCACGTAGCTCATTTAATATTAGGGGAAGGACGGCAGGTTATGAAGCACCTTGTATACAATCATTCTGATTTTGTTTAAACATGAGCAGGGGAAAAAAGACTAAAAAGACATACCAAATGTTAACATTAATCATCTTCAGAGAAAAGGGGCTATGGGTGACATTTTTCCATTGTGTTCTTTTGGCTTCTTTTGTCTATTCCTACTCAAAACAAACTGGCAAAGCATTTTTAATTACATTCACCAAATTCCACTCCTAACTGAAATTTCTAACAGTATCCACTTTCACCTTGGCTTTTAGGAAAAAACCCAAATGTTTAAAGGAATTATGTCTTACCATGAATTTTTAAAAAATTGTTTATTCTACCATTAGAAAGGGAGTTATAAATTAAGGTCTTGATATATAATCTCCAAGAAATTATTTTTTGTACAAGTTAGGGAGAAAAAAATCAAAACGTAACTCCCTTCCTCATTTCACATCAAAATTAGTATAGTTTTTCTCTGATGGATTTAGAAAAGTATACATCTCAACTAACTCAATGGCCTCTTCAAAAGGGTGACAATGTAGCTCAGTCTCACTAGCTTCATTTATAAGAAAGGAGATGTGTTCAAGAAGATAATGGAGCATAAAATATTAAAAGGAGTGGCGAGCTAACCGCTCAACCAGCACAGAAACCAATTCAACCCATAATGAATTTATATGCCATACTACTCATCTAGAAAGAAAGACAGACAGACAGACAGACAGACAGAGACAAAGACAGACAGGTATATCCTCAGTTTAACCCACCACCCATGTTACCCCTTTCCACCTCTCTCACCCTTTCCTCATTTGCTTCAGCAGCAAAAGTAGACAATTCTATCGATGGTTGTTTGTATAACCAGACAATCCTAATGAGGAGTTCTGATTGAACTGAGGGTACGTAGATGAATAAACATAGATGTGAGATGACACAAATACAGTAAAATCACAGTGGTAGAATCTCGGTGGTCAGGATTCAGGAATCTACCTTAAAATTCTTTGAACCTTACTGTATGTTTGAAAATGATCACAATAAAATCTTTGGGAGTGAGGGACAGAGGAGCTCTAACACACCACTCAGAAGTTGAAGCTAAAACTGATTAAAAACATGTTTCATACCAGTAACCTTACTAAGAACTATTTCCAAGAGCACTATCGTTTTTTAGAGGGGCATTGATGGTTGACAATTTTGATGCTTCAGTAAAGGGAGGTTTGGTTTCCTTTGAAAGGGCACCTAAGAAACAAGAGCCTGTGAAGTAGAGGATTAGGAGTCTTAAGAGTTTCACTGTGAGCTCTTTTGCACTCTTTTGTAATATTCATCTATCATTTATTAAATAAGTGTGGTTTTGTTTTTGTTTTTGAGATGGGGTCTTGCTATGCAGTTCAGACTGGCCTTGGGCTCGCTGTGTAGCTCAGGCTGGTCTCAAACTTCCAATGATCCTCCTGCCTCCGTCTCCTGAGTGCTGAGATTACAGGCATGAGCCATCACACCTGGCTTAAATAAGTGTATTTATACTGTAAATTTGCATATTAATTGCCTTAAAAGAACTGAATGAATAACAGCGCAGTTTGTACAGAGACTGTCTATTAAACCATTAGTCTTATCCCCAAATCATGTAGGCTTGTAGGAGACCAAGGACAAAAATGTTTTATTCCACTGTGATTCTAGTATGATTTTTCCCCAGTCATTACGAAAGATGCTATTAAGTAAAAAATGAACTAGCCCAGAAATAATAAAACCAGCACCCAAACCTGTCATAAACTAAAAATGTAACACTAGGATTCCTCACCTATAAAATTAGAAACTGAATGAGATTATGAAGTAAAGATCTTTCCAGCTCCAAAATTTTATTAGACTACAATTCTCAGGAACAGTATACAAATTCAATTAGTAATGCACTAAAGGAAACAAAAGTGACTGCAATTCATGATCATTGGATTAGTTCTGCATACATTTCTAAGCATCAACTGACTAGAATCACAATTTCTGAAGAAGCAAAAAAAGCTGTATTTCAGAATCTGCCAAGAGCTTGTTTGGTTTCATTGTTCTAAGATCCAGCTGGCAAAGACACTACTCAGATCACCAACTCTAAAGGGCTTCCTGCCAAGACTCCAGATCCTAATCCTAGGTAGTTTCACCATTCCTTAGGGGTAATCAGAAATCAAACAGGGAAAAAGAATAGGGTGCAAGAACACACAACACAGCTTGCTTTGATATAACTGAGTTATACAATTTGTGGGAGAGGATGAAAAGCTGTAAGGTACCAGATCTTATGATGTATTGCAGAGGATGTTAAGCTCAACAGGAAGACATCAACAAATTTTAGATAATCAAATGACATAATCAGAATTCCTTCTGAAGACTAATGTGGAAGATGGATTTGAGACAGGGAGACCTTTGGAAAAATACCTAAGAGACAAAAAAGCCTCTGAAATAGAGCAACAGAAACTTAAAAGAGTGTTAGATTTTTATGGTGAGTGCTTTCCTTTATAAAAAACTGTTTACAAGGGAGAAGTTAAAGATTATTTTCATGTTTCTGAACTAGGCAGCTGAATGAAAAGGCAAGAAAAGATTATAAATGCAGTTTTAGATATGCTTGTTGTACCTATGGACCCAGTAGAGCACAGATATGGGAAGGAGGAGTTGGATATGTGTCTGCAGATCAAGACTGCTATTGGGGCAGATAAAGATCTAAGAGTAATCAGTAGCACTGAAACCAGGAGAAAAGATCCAATAACCAAAGAAACATGATTACCTGGGGGACTACTAATATTTTAGGGGCAAAAAGACTAAAGAAATTTGAGGAGTTATCAGTGACAATATGCAAAAACCAATGGAGCTAGTACAAAACATCATTTATCATCCAGACAATGCACCAGAACAAAATCTAAAAACTGACAGTCTTTCAATTTGAAGTCAATTTACCTTATCTGACATCAAAAAACCCACAAAATTTCTGTGAAATTTACACATTATTAGACCCTTAAACATTATTATTTACCTAGAATAAATTTTTCAGTACGATCTCAAAGTACACGGGGCAATTTTCTAATAACCTGAATTTAGGAAACCAAGCAGTAAAGATATGGAACACACTAGTGCTATCACTGGGTTCCTTTTGTGAGCAAAGCTGTCACGCCAAAATGTTTCTGATTTCCTGTGTTCCCAAGTGGTTATGATTGGTTTTTTCATTGTTGGGTTTTTTTTCCCCCCATCCAAAATAGAAAGCAAAATTATTTAATGAGATGAGATTGAGTCAGAAACTAAATGAGAAGTGCAAGGACAGCCCCTGGCCCCCTATGAACTTTCTACTACAAATCTGATTTTGAATTCTGATCACCATTATGAAAATGAAGTACAAAGAGAGCAGCGTATGTGTTAAAAGGTAGGGGAATGTATATATTTGTACTGACTGAGGACTGTCTGTTAAATTCTCAAAATTGAGACACCCAAGAAGCAGGGGAAAAAAAAAAGTCAATCTAAAGGCAAATATCAATCTAAAGTCGTGGAAATACTTGCAGAGACCAGGGATTCCACAAACTTCACAAATACAAGAACTCACTAAATACTAAGAATTGTCAAAACAAGCTTGGCATAGCAGCACATACCTGTAATTCCAGCACTCAGAAGGCTGAGATAGGAGGATGGCAAGCTGGAGGCCAGCCTGGGCTACAGAGGTAGTTCAAGGTGAGTATGGACTAAATAGTAAGACCTTATCTCAAGAAAAAAAAGAAAAAATGGAAAACTAAGCAAACAAAAACATCGAGAATTTAGAGTATAACTACAGGACAGAAATCTAAAGTAAACTTACAATCCAACACTCTGTTATACCCAACAACAGGTAAATTTTAAAACATTATAGTTCATTGTGCCTACCCTTTGACTAACAATTTAGAAGACAAATGATAATGTGCATTTAATTAGGAAATATTAAGTGAAAGGAACACTTCTATGTGAAATTTTTGATTGAAGCTGGAGTTTTGCTAAAAATGGTAAGTTCACAGATGAATTGCTAAATATTAGCTGCTGTCCTGAAACCAAAATAGATGAGTATCTGTGTAAGTTACTATTACAGGTACAGAATGAGGTGTGATCAAAATATAGTGAAAGACACACTGCTGCTCAAATACTGCTCCTCACACTTATCCCATAGTTCCCCAACCTTCCAGAGCAGGTCTGAAAGTTCTCTCCTGAGCAGCTTCACAAGGTGCTATCACAATTACAGTGAATGTTGTTATCCAGTACCACCCAATAGAAAAGGCAGGCTCATAAAAACATTATGGTGTGTCCTCATCTACCTTACTCACCAGATCTGCATCACACAACTTCTGGTTCTTCCCCAAGTCAAAATGACCATGAACAGTGATCTTTTTAATTGACTGAGGTTATCAAGATAGCCAGGACACTGCAACTAAAGGCGTGAAAGACGACTAACAGAAGTGCTTCCCAAAGTGACCAAAATGAAGGGACAAGGGTGTTTAAAAGGAGGAGAACTGAGTACGAGGTTCTGAGTTCAATTCCTGGTACCCGAGGGGGATTATTTTGAGGGAGATTTAATAATGGTGTGTCTTTCCCTGCAGTAAATTTTTCAACCTTCACCGTATTTTTTATACATGCTTCATAAACAGTGAGAAAATTCCATCAGGAACAGTTACAGATACTCCTGGAAGTTTGAAATCCAGAACATTTTCCAGTTATCAAAAATGAAGCTAAGAGACTGGGGTTTTAGCTCAGTGGCGTAAGTGCCTGCCTTGCAAGCAGGCAGTCATGAGTTTGATCCCGGTACCGATTAAAAAAAAAAAAAAAAAGAAACTATTTTTAGGTTATGACATTTTCTAATGGCTAAAGATAAAGACCTCTCAAAATTTTTCTGGTAAAAAGGAGAACATAGAGAATGGGGTAGCAAAGATAAAGCGCGTGGCATTTCTCTGAGCACATCTTTTTGTGTAGCTTTGATTCTTAGAACCACAGTATTGTTTCATGATACATCCTTTATATACCCCAAACAACAGTAAAACCAACAAAATTTAAGTGGGGGGAAGGAACAATGCATATCCAAAAAGGAGTGAGAACCTTAACAAATGAGCAAAACTGTATGACAAATGAACACTGAAGATGGTGGCAGGGAAGAAAAGATTAACTTTACTGCAAGTCTAATATTTCGAAATAAAAAGTTAAAAGAAAAATGCTATAAAGGCATATGCAGATGACAGTAATTTTGAACACACACACACACACACACACCCCAAGAGTGTCCAGGAGTGGTGGTACATACATGAAATCTCAGCCCCCTGGGAGGTTAAAGCAGGAAGGTAGCAAATCTGAGCATATGCTTGGCAATATAATGGATTAACCAGTTCCTGTCTCGAAAAAAGACAGGGTGGGGGGAGCACCCGGGGATATGGCTAATGTGAAAGTCACAGGCTGTTAAAAATAAATAAAAGCATATCAGTATACTTGCGAAAAAATTGGCTCAAGTGTTTCAATTTTTAATATATTTGACAATGAGCACATATGAATTTTGTAACATGAAAAATGGTATGATTTTTAAAAACAAAAAACAGGTAAAAGTGCTCTACGATACCAGAAGCTGGGGCAAGGTTATCCTTGTGTATGTAGTGAATGAAAGAGCACAAAGGCTGAAGGATATTCTTGAGATAACAGTAAT
Organism: Dolichotis patagonum; assembly: GCA_004027295.1. Taxonomy (NCBI): domain Eukaryota; kingdom Metazoa; phylum Chordata; class Mammalia; order Rodentia; family Caviidae; genus Dolichotis; species Dolichotis patagonum. The sequence goes on along the minus strand of PVJX010001215.1, from coordinate 69,425 downwards.
GTTTTATTGTGTTGTGTTGTGTTGTTTTTGTTTCGTTTGATCCAGTTGCTGGGCAGAGATGTATGCTTACTTTGAAAATCCATCAATCTATATACACCTATGATTTGTTTTAATTTAATGGGTTATGATACAAAATCTTCAAAATAAAGTAAACTTGACAATAAGGACTGCAATGCAGCAGAATAAAATAAATATGCATCCATCTACCCATCTATTCCATGATTTTTAAAAAGTGACATCGTACAACTCATTCCAGTGCTTTTAAAAACTGATACATACAGCAAGGGAAGGAAGTACATTAAGTCCTCAACTTATGAACAAGGTCTGTTCCAGGAGTACATTCACAAGTCACATTTATTCATATCCAACAAAGTCAGTCATATACAGTACCCCTGTGAAAGTTCACAACTCAAATGTTCATAAGTTGGGAACTTACCGTATTTATTCTATCTTTCCTGTACTAACAGTACCATTGGGTAACTACTTGAGGGCAAGGTTCTCTTTTTAGAGATATTCTGGCTAACAAGTGAAGAAAAAAGAATAAAATTTGAGCACCATTTGGTAACACCTACTAAATTAAAGGTAATAGGAAGTAGGGAGATGGCACTTTCTCAAATGGGAAGGGGATCAAGAGATGGTGGGAGGAGGGCTGAAGGGAAAAGGGATATAAAAAGGAACTAAGATGTATCTATCTACCTCCCACAAAGAATATAAACATTATGTACTGCAAACATATACTAACAAAAAAATGTTTAAAGGAATCTAGGCATTCATCATGCTTAACATCATCTAAAAGTAACAATAAAAATCTCTTCAACCTAACAGACCTAATGATTTAGTCTTTTTTTTTTTTCCTGTTTCTTTTTTATCAGTACCAGGGATCAAATTCATGACAGTGCACTTGCAAGGCAGGTGCTTATGCCGCTGAGCTAAATCCCCAGCCCTTGATTTAGTCTTATAAAAAACATAAATCGAATCTGAACCTCACCAAGGCTCTAGATCTGTGGCGTGCAATATGGCAACTACCAGCCACAACTGACTACTGAGTGCTTATGATGTGACTCTAGCTAAAACTGAGAGGTAGAAAAACACACAGGCTAGAGTTCAATGACTTGGTATGAAAAAAATAATATGAATTTATGGGATATGAAGAGGGCTAAGCACCAAACACAGAGAGCTAAACACCACTGTAACCGCCATGAGGAAGCAAGGAAAAAAATCGAGACTGAAAAATTCTACAGGACAAATAATCCTCTTCTTCAACCAAATTGCAAGGGAAAAAGTGAAGAGAAAGATGCAGCAATGAGGAAATTTGTATGTCTAAGAGATATAAAAGCCAAGCCAAACGATCACCATGGGATGGCACTGTTTGGATTCTGAGTTTTCAAAAGGTATGTAAAAGGGAAAGTTGACATTTAAGACAATTAGAAAACACTAAACAACTGATTCAGAATTTATTTTCAAAGTATGACAATGATAATATAGTTACACTGTTTTTTGAAAGTGTTGTTAGCATTTAGAAATATACACTCAAATATTAACAAATGAAAATATGTCCTGCATTTGCTTTAAAATAATGGAAAGAGGAGAACATAATGAATGGAAGTGCAGATGAAAGAAGACTGGTCATAATCTCACCACTCTACTGGATGAAGACTAACATGGAATTCATCATACTCGTCTGTTTTTGTAGGATTGGAAATCTATTTAACAAAACCATAAACACAGATTAGGTGAGTGGACTAGGACCTAACAACACTGCTGCCACCATCGTGTAACAACAGGCAACATTTCCACAGGCTGGCAATTCCAGCATCGGCTCCCCTTCCAGAAAAGAGAAATACGGCTAGGTCTGAAAACATACTAATACCTTCTGAGAGTTTCTAGGCTTGTTTTAAGATAGCCTAACACAACCAGTAAGTAAATTAATAGTGTAAAAAAGAGACACCAGATGTTAATTAAAGAACCAACAGACAACTAAGTTGCTGGAAGTGCTGTGGAGGAACAATATAGGGAGCTTCTTAAAGCACAAAACTCTAAGCTAGTTTCTGGGCTCAGGACAAGTTTTGAGAAAAAAAAATGAGGGACAGGTGCTAAGAGAATGAGGGACAGGTGGGTTCAGGTGAGACCACAGCACAAACAAAAATCCTGGGGTAGGAAAGAGTGTGTCTCATTCACCCAAATGTTTTTGAGTTGATTATGTGACAGACACTGCATTAAAGTCTGTAAATAGCCAATCAATATAGTCTTGTTTGTCATGGAGCTCATGGTCTAATGGAAGAAGCAGAAGATCAAAACACTTCACTACTAAATAATATAATCACAGGCTTAAATAAGCACTATGAAGGAAGGAAAAATAATACAGGAGAGAAACTCTACTAGGAACTCGGTAGGAAATGCAGTACCTGCTAGGAACTAAAAAGAAGAGGTATAGTTTAAGAAGAGAGAATAGGAAAAAGATGCAAAATGAGGTACAGGGGTTGACAGGAGCCAAGCAATGTACTAGGAGCTTAGTGACCTATTATGAATTTTAATCTTTTACTTCTAAAGTTAGTAAGTAAAGGAATTCTTAGGGCAAGTGTAAATGGGCATGTGTGCAGAGAAGGCTTGGGGAGAAACTAATCAAAACAGATTTTTAACAAATTATTTTAGAACATCAGATCACATGGAGAAGAAAAGGGGCTATGATACTCCTTAGGAGGCTGTTACAGAAAAAGCCTATGGTTGGGGAGGGAGGAGACAGACAGATATGGAAAAGAAAAAGATATAAATGGTAGGATGCGCAGATGGGACAAGTGGAAAGATCTGAGATGCTAGCACATTAAAAACCCAACAGAACTTGCTAATCAATCATTTACCATACTAAGCAGATATCTAAACTAAACCAGGTACATGAGATCTGAAATAGTCTTTAATACCTATTGCCTAATCCAAGTTAAAGATTATATCTTAATGCCATAATAATTAATTTTTCATAAGTACGGTATTTCAAAAGCCCAAGCACTCTCTCTGAAACTGTAAAATATCTTACTGGGCAAAACTACTAATCTACAGGTTGCCCTCTATCCAGAAACATATATACATATGTGCACACACACACACACATACCCCTCGAACTCCACATGCCTCTTCTGATACTGAAATGGGTTACACTTCAAATGTTTTTAAAAAACGTAACATAAAACCTTATTGTGCCACTGTACTGAGTACACAACTACCCCGAGATGGATACTGTTAGCATTTTTACATTTGCTTTTTATTAACAGAAAACACTTATTAATTCTAGAGCCTAAACTCACAACTTGACAGAAACTTAGGCTTACTCAGTGATAATTCCTGCAGTTTTTTTATTTTACTGAGTCTCTCTTTGTATGGGAGCTAGCCTGCTGACAGGTGAATGGTGTGCATCTGGGTGCTCACTTTGTAATAATTCATTAATGTGCATCTGTTTTATGTATTTTTATACATTTGTACTGTATTTCACAATAAAAGAATATAAAAGTCAGCTGAAAAGACTTAAGTCTGGGCAATCTATCTGTCTATCTACACACACACACACACACACACACACACACACACAAAATCTGTTTTGACAAACTGGAAGATCTGGCCTGTCTTCCTCCAAGACAACAATCAGCTGAAGTAGAGCAACAGCTGCTTCCTTTAACCCTACTTTTGTTCTCCAACTGCTATAGCACCTCTCTTCTGGCTTTCATGATTCACACTACTTGGCTGGTCTAAGACTCACCTAACACCATTCCACACTGGCCAGATACTCATTAAAACACCTGAATGTATAAATGTGAACATGTATGAGTTATTACAAAGTAAGTAAGCTGATATGACTAATTACAAGTAAATTTAATCTGAGCCTTCACCTATAAAAGAGACTAACAACAGAATTGTGAAGATTAAATAACACATAGAATACTGAGCTCAGTATCTGTCAGAGTCAGCACTCAACATGGGAGGCTACTGTTTATTACTGGCACATATTTCTCATTATCTACCACCTGAATGGGAAACTACTGGCCATGGCCACTGTCTTCTGATTTTATGGGTGATAAACATCAAAATATGGGTACATACAGTTTAGTTAGTCCAACATTCATGATTTTTTAAAAAATCAGTAAATAAGTCTTGTCTTATCTAGTCCCTTTATGTGACACTATCAGCTAAGATTTCCTGCAGTTATATTTTTAAAAGCGAGCTTAATTTTACTTGTTTTGCTTCAAAACAAGTATTTTTCTTCACTGTGATTTTTAGTGGTTATAGATAAGTGAATGTCCACTAAAACATACTTTAAAATGACAGATTTAAGATTGTCAGAAAATGTGCTCAAAATTAAAACCAAGTTGACTTTTCAAGATAAACTAAAAAACACTAGAAGCCGTTTCCTACCTTTTACACAATTGTTAGTATGCTAGTGACTGGCTAATTAATACTCAATCCAATTGTTATTCCTCAGACAGATATATACAATATTCATCTCCAGAAAGTCTAACTCAAACTATCTTCCTCAAAGCCAGTATGTGGCAGTAAATCCTCACATAATAAGCCTATAATAAGTTTATGTATGAGTACAATGTAAACTAATGAACTATTGTCACTCACCACATAGATCACTTAACATAGTGCTGAGAAACTCAAGCCATATCCAATAGGGGAAGATTCCATTTGCACCAAATTCAGAGATAGGCAAAGCTGGTGTTGATGGAATGCATAATTAGGTGGTAAAATTATAAAGAAATTGCTAGAAAATGAGTACAGCAGAAGACAAGATGGTTATAATCTTTGGGGAAGAGAGAGGATGACCTAGAACTGGCCTGCTGAGATTCTAGCACTGATCACCATGCTCAGCATCTTACTTGTTGCTGCCTGCCCCACTGTTAGCCAGGTCAGTCAGCACAGAGGTGCGGTCCTTGCTCTATAGGCAGCACCTGTGACACAGCCTACCTAGTACAGGTACGTATCTATAGCTGTGGAACAAAAAATGTTTAAAAATCCACTGTCACACATTGCACAATTTAAGCCCTAAATGTAAACAGTAACAACACAGTATCCATTTTATATCAGTACATTCAAAGAGTTTTATGTAAATTTCTAAGTTTTTCAAACTTTCTTTCTGAGATTCTTGCCTTACGCTGCTGAGCCACCCCCCCGCCCCCTCTTTCTGAGATTCTTAGACCAAACAATACACACACACACACACACACACACAATCCTTCCAGATGCAATTCAAACAAACATTTCAAACAAGAATTAGTCATCAGCAGCATCCTTCTCAACTTTAGAATTACATACAGAATTAAAGGAGCTAATCATAAGTTTAATATGTAATAGCACAAACCTTAAACATACTAGTGACAACTCTAAAAGAGTGAAAATTCCCGAGACAACTAAGATCAAAACAAAATGAACAAACAAACAAACCCCCCCTTTTGATCTTTGGGAATCCATACTATTTTAAAAAATAAAACCAGAAAGTATTTCAGTAAATTAAACAAAATGTTTTTACTTGAATCAGGCATATGCCAATCTTATGTTTCTAATTAGCATCTATTTTTGCCCTTTCTGCACATGCTAGCTAGAATAACTGAGTTCATTTATCAGACAACCCACTTTCTAGTGTTCTGCCACCACAAAAGTTAGGTTGTTTTGATTTACACACCTGAAATGCACCTAAAAGGCAAACTAATAAAATCCAATCTTCTGATGAATCCAAAAGGACCACCTATGATCCAGCACTGAACACTACACACTACAGAACAAGGCTTCATTCAACTTGAGAATGGTGCGTTTTAGGGTACAAAGTTTGCATCACTTGTCTTCTCATGATCTGCACCAGTGCTCTGGCAGTACTGGCCATCTCAGTCCATGTGTTTGCATCCATTTTTAGGGTACAAAATGTAACTCCATTCCCTTGTCCTCCCCACATACTTCTCATTATTAAGAATTTATTTGTTCAAGAAGGAATGGAAATAAAGCAACCTGCCTAACCCATAAAGGAGCAACCTGAAGCCACTCTTCTTGCAATAAATAAATTAAGATGCCATTTAGGTCAGAGACAGCAGAAAGTCCTATTTTTATTGTTGGTTTATACAGGAAATACTGTTCCGTAGTATGTCAAAATTTAGATTAACTTTAAAACTTGGTAAACTAATGTCTCTCAACAAGATTTAAGTGTTGGTAAGCTAAAGTTTTTTCAGTATTGGCTTTCAAAATTCAGAGGTCCAAAGTAAGTTACAGTCAAATGTCTGGGATGTCAGTCTAGATACAACCTATCTTTCAATTCTGACACATGATCAAAACCTTTGGTCAAAAGTAACCGTCCATTCCGCTAGCTTGTCTTCTGCTGTGAAGGCAGGCAGGACTCAGAGCCGAGTGTGGGAACCCATTGGGCATGGGCCTGGGTGCTTTGTGACTTTTTACAGCAAGGCTCCTGGTCTTTCAGCAGACCACGTTCTCAGCATAACCAGTTTATGTAACAGGCAGAATCACTTTTCCAAAATTTTCAATAAAACTATTATTTTAAAAGTCATCTTCCTTTGCAACATTGTGACCTATCTTATTTATACTGTTTACTCTTAAAACTGTCCTGCATTTACATCAGGCTTCTAAATAGGTTAACAAAACAAAACAAAACAAAACAAAAACAAGTAAAAGGCAGAGGCCAAAATACTGTCTCTAGAACTGGGCAGGAGCAGGTGGTGAAACACTGTAAAATTTTTTTCCTTCAAATGACAAGAAACAGTACTCGCTATACTACATAACTTGTTTCAAGCCTTCAATCCCATTATCTGTGGGATGGCTGATTTCTATCACTAACAGCAACCAATGGATAGCATGTCTTCCTTAAATCCAAAATAAAAGTTCAGTTTGTAAGTTCCCAACATGAAAACATCAGTGGTGAGAAAAGGTACTACACAAACTAAAAAATAACTGTTTTACTAACTTTTATCCCAAGTTTTTGAATAAAATCACAAAATGTAGTTAGATTAGCCAACTAAATGAATTAAAGTTTTAACCACAAACATTTAAAATGCCAAATATACTAACATATTATATATATGGAGATATACATATGTATATGAATATTGGTATATATATGTATATATACACACACGCACAAATATACATATATTGCCTAAAATACTACAGAAGAATTTTCTAGTGGAAAACATATAAACTAAGGAGACTCAAAAAAGTATTACTACAGTGAAGATTATTACAAGTTTATAGACAAAATCAAGTAAAGTTTCATAAACCAGAGTGTGTTCTTACTTAACTCTTAAAGCAGTAAGAAACAAATACAGACCGATTAGTTAAGTACCAAAATTAAAGCTACAATGTAAGTTACTTGGAAACAATTACTTGGGAAACAATTCCTATCTATGAAAACTGATTAGTTTTGTTCATCAGTTTCTGCAGTTCTATGTTTTTGAGGGTGCGAGGGGACCAGCCTGTAGTTCAGGCTGTTTTCTATGGAGCCCAGGCTGGTCTCAAACTCAGAGATCCTCCTGCCTCAGCCTCCTAAGTGCTGAGATTACAGATGTGCACACCATGCCAAGCTTTTTTCTGTAGTTCTTAACTTTCAGAAATGTTCATCTATAAGGTAATTACTAAGTACTTAGTATGACACACAGAGAAACCCTTTCCAACCAGGTACAGTATAATAAAAAAGAAAACAAATAACCTACATTATTGCCCAGAGTTTTGTGACTTGTTTTTTCAAACATTTGGTTGTGGGGTTTTTTTGCGGGGGAGGGGGCATGTCAGGCAGAAACAATTCAAACTAGTGGATAACCAACAATCCAAGCACTATTTACTGAATAACCTGTCCTTTTCCCAATAGGTCATAATGTTAATTTATTATAATCATAGTTTTTCCTCTTGAAGGAGTAAGTGAATCCACCCAAGTTATTTCATCTGCTTCCACTTTTTCATCTAAATAGTTCAGATAAAATGCTGACTCCACAGGATTATTACTGTATGAATTAAATGAGTGAAGTAAGCACATCAATCAACACCTGACACACATCAAATGCTACTGATCACAATCAGTAGCCCAGAAAATGTTTCTGAACTCTGTGGCTCCATTCCTGAACTGATACACTACCTTCTATTCCTGAATTGATACACTACTTTCAATTACTTTGAACTTGTAACAAAGTAAGTTTTCTTTAAGGCACCTTTTATTCCCCTAAAATTTTGTGGCTATTTCATTTATCAAATAAACTTCCTTACTTCATGTCAAATTTCCTGCAATACCACACCATAATTCTATTAACATTTATACACAGTGGGGGTAAATGTGGTAAATTCTACAGTATTGACTCCCTTCATCCAGAAAGTGTATTATTTTATCTCTTCCTGTAATTTTATGTCCTTCATTTAGATTCAGGCAGTTCACCAGTACTTGTTATATTTACTCCTATGTGCAATCTTTTTAGGAAAAGATTCCGAGGTGTGTATGATAATTTCAAATCCACACATCTTTGACTCTGCAATTTTATTAAGAATCTGCCTTGTGAACAGATATATAAAATATTACACCACCAAAATCCTAGAAACAAGTTAAATGTCGATCAACAAGACAATGATTATCCTGATTACTGCATATTCGTGGGATGAAAAACTGCTTAACCACAGGAAAAAACAAAAGCAAAAGTACTGGCTTAGACAAGGGAGTTTTTGAGGTGCTCAGGATGGAACCAATGTTTTTAACTTAGCAGTGAGAGAAACAACACCCTGTGTAAATACTGAAGATAGACCTTGGGACTTAATAAGCATTTTGACCAGCTTAAAAATGAAATGTGACTTAGGGAAACAACTAAGGGTCATTTCATTTTACCTATTTATGGTTGTCTTACTCGTAGCCCCGTAAGGCAGACAGCGTTAAAAGCGCTCAACCGCTACTCAGACCCCAAAGCGTGTGAAGTTTCTATAGTATCGTACTGAGTGAAGCTTTGCAATGTGCCATAAACACTCAATGTCATAGCGCAGGAGCTCAAGTACTCCTCTCTCTACAGGACTTCACATTCCCATGGCAATCTCTTGAACATATTTCTCTCCACACTTAAAATAATCCTTTAACGGTGTGCTGCCTTGCGTATCACACTTCAAAAGTGACATTCTTTGTTAAAACAGAAAGAAAGCCTTTCCTCCTAGGAAAGAAAGCCCCAGAAAATGTAAATGATGTGAGCTTATTTTTTAAGCAAAGCGAAACTTTGTCTTTTATCATAAATGTCTGGATCAAGGCTTATCTTAAATTGTACTTCAACTTTAGGCCAAAAAAGACTAATTTTTTCTTAAATAAGACATACTATATTCTGGAAAAGGATCTATTCACTACTAAAATATAACTGCTAACTTCTGCCAGACACAAAACAAGGTCCTGCTGGAGTTCAGAAACTTCAAGGGCATATTATACCCATTTCTAGAGATTATGAATAAACATTTCAAGCAGAAAAATAAATACATAAGCTCACCATCTGTTTAAGTACCGCGATATTATTTGAAGTAATGAATCGATCTTTTAAAAGAGGAGTTTTGTTCTTTCACTCTTCTGTGGCCCTGTTATTCTTTGAAAGAGCAAGTACAGTACCGCTTTATGATGAAAAAGAGTAAGACATACAGAAGTAGTGCAGCAAACTGGTCTTCAGGAATTTTAGCACTTTTGAATACTATGCCAGTTAGTTTCAGAGCACTGAGAAAGTAATGTAATACTTATTCGGGAAAACTAATAGGAAAAGTTTTATGGTATCCCGGGTGTTCACAGATTTACTGGTCTAAATTCATCCTACTCTCCAAAAGCAGGAACACATCACTTTTGGGAGCCTAATTCAATAAAGTTTCAAGAACTTAACTTTTTCAAAGTTACCATCATAGAAACGTTTAAAAAAAAAAAAGGCCAGCACCTACACTACTCCCAAGTTGAGTGGCCGTGCCAACGTTTTATCGCTACCATTCACATACCGCAGCGGGTGACATCAGATCGAAACTGCACGGTTTCACCAGGGACAACCACCCGGCGGCGGCGGCGGCGGCGGCCCCGCTCCGGCTCCTGCGTCCCCGCGGGAGACCTGTTGCGCGTCCTCGTCCGCACCGGACGGCCCCGTGCCGGCGGCGATGCACCTGCCCGGCCTCCGCGCCCCCTCCCCGGCCCGGCCCGGCCGCCGCCCCCCGCACTTCAGCGGCCTCCAGCGCGGGAGGGCGGGGCGCGGGCCGACGCTGGCGGGCGGGCGGCCGCGCTGCTCGCCTCGGCCCGGCCCGGCCCGGCCCGGCCCGCCGGCCGCGGAGCGCTCACCTTGGCGGCCGCGGCCCTGGCGGACATCTTGTCTCCCTCCAGCGCCGCGCGAAGCTCCTCGGACCCGAGACTCCGCGCCGCCGGCCCGCCCGCTCCTCACGCCACGGCCCGAATAAACATCGCCCGGGAGCGCGCGGGGCAGGGGCGGGGGCGGCCGGAAGGGCCCGGCCCAGGGGAGGGGACTCAACTCGGACAAAAGTCCGGGAAGCGCCCGCCCCGCCCGGGTCCTCTCCGCGGGGCGCGCCCGGCCGGCGCCTCCCTCCGAATGTGCCGCCCGCTCGGCCTCCGGACGCGCTCTCAGCCCGGCCACGTCGGCCTCGCCGGCTCGCCTCTCGGCAGCGCCACGGGCCTCCCAGCGTCTCCTCAGAAACCGGCTCCCGCCCGTAACTTCCCCGGAACGCGCGGCCGCGAAGGGACGCGGCGTCGGGGGCTGGCTGAGCCGGGGCCGGCAACTCCAGCGGCCACGCAAACCTGCCAGCCCGGCCCACTGAGCATGCCCGGCCAGGCGGGGGCGGGGCGAGCTCGGGGGCGGGGCGATCAAGGGGCGGGGCCGAGGCAGGGGCGGGGCCGCGGCAGGGGTCGGACCCCCGCGCGGAAGGAAGAGCCCCGCAGCCCAAGTAACTTGAAGGCAGTTTCCGCTTTGGAGCTTGTCTTCCTGTTTGTTTTTAATCAAAGGTCCGGCAGAATTTCCCCTAGGACCCTCACGTCCCTGTGTACCAAAGCATTTCCGACTCCCTACGGAGACTCCGCTCGCTCCTGAGCCAGGCCCGCCAAGGAAGCCCCACACAGGAGTGTGGCAGGAAAGGCTGGCCTGGCAGATACCTGCCATCGTTTCCTGCACTGGGCGAGCATCGCGGGTCACAGCTGTCACATGCGTCTGGGCGTCGTTGACTCACGAAGGCAGAGTGCATTTTTGTGCAAAGGGCGTCCAGGCATTTATCACTGCAGCGCTCTGGCAGGCCCGGGACGTTGGGCACTTGTAAGGGCCAGCAGTCTGAGAAACACCCCTGTGATTGTAACATGTCGGCCCTGCCCACTTTGGGCTCTGAGATCTCAAAAGTGTATTTTTGGCCATCGGCATTGCTGAAATTCCTAGCCAGGGAAGGGTCAGTCTGCCCCACATTGCTAAATTCTGTGTCTCCAGCTCACGCTGGGCAAGAAAGGATGCAAAGACCCCAAGTTCACGGCCCAGTTTAGTAGGCTACCACACAAACCTGATAAACAGTAAAAGAACACACAGTAAGAGAACACATCGAGCCTTGATAAATAGAAAAAGAATACACAGGAAACTATTCCCAGCCTCGTCATGCTTTGTAGACTCTACAAATGTCAGACATTTTTAGTGACATTAAATAACATCTACGTAAAATCCTTAGAGAATCTAGAACTGTATAGTACCACAATCGGCACACAAGAAATGCAAAACGGCATAAAAATCAGGTTTTAAACAATGATTTTTCTCTGGAAAACTCGACTGTATGAAAACAAACAATTTTAACAGCAAAATATCTGCATTTGATCCCTAAGGATCAATTAAGGTAAAGTACCATATATTTTGCAGCCCTGAACTATGGGAACTAGAAAACAGCATTTTGCAAATCAAATCCTAATTCTTTCTTTTGTCCTTTTTTTGAAGCCCTTTTTGTTTTAAATTTGTACATATGTGTGATGGTTCTGTTTATGAATAGTTTTTGTTACTTATTCTCTTAAAATGGTGACAAAAATTTCCTAATGAGCAAACACCGTTTGAAAAAAAGAAGCTTTAGTAAGCATGTTTTATTTTAAAACGTGGCTGTGGAACCTTTCTCAGTATCTTTACCATTTAGTAAGTGGTCAGTCTGTATAACTTGCTTAAAAGAAAGAAAAATGTCTTAATAACACCTAAACCTAGAGATGACAGCTACACATGTACAGCCGCCTTTTCCTTGTTCTCATTTGTCACTCTGACATTGAGTCTCTCAATGTAATTTAGTTTCACTTCTGCCACAGTTTAAAAAATGAAGGCAAATAAAAACATTCTGCTTTCAGAAAAATTCTATCACTAAAAATAAAAACAATTCAATGAGTTAATTATAGGATCCCTTTATAATTTTTCAGTGGTACTTTAAAGCTGAATTCTATCTCAACTGAGTTGTGTTAAACTACTATGTGAACTGTAGAGATATTTTATCTAAAAAAAGGGTTTTTTGGTACCAGGGATCGAACTCATGACCTCATGCTTGCCAAGCAAACTATTGTGCCACTGAACTAACTGTTACCTGATTTATTCCAAATAACCAAGGGAAACTTTTTTGGTCGTTTGTAAAAATAAGGATGAAATACTGTTGTCAAAAATTAAAAACATATCTGCATTCCTACAGTTTATTTTGAGAGAGGTGTTCTGATACATTGAGGGAAGTGTGAAACACAACCTCGGAATCACCCTTAGCTTTGACAGTTAAGACTTTAACCACCGAATGTACAACGTTCTTCAAATTATACTACAGTGTTAGTTAGTGCTTGCAGACGAATATGGTCCTAATATCTGTAGATCATGTCAGTGAGAAGAAATACAAGAAAATGCTCACTTCAGACTTATCATAAAGTTTAACAAATAACTTTTCCCCTTTTACAGATTTACTTCTGACTAATTCAACAGAACAGGAACTAAAAAACCACAACACTTACAAAGACAGCTTCCTGTGGGATTTTTGGTGTCTGCGGCTCAAAATGAAAGAATCAGTATGTATGTAAAATCTTTATAAATCTTAGAACTACTTACTAGAACAGTCTTGACTTAATGTCTACATTTTAGATATGTATATTTATATTTCCATTACAAAAAAGATCCTTACAAAACTGTATTTATGTTATTTTTGATAAGAGCTGTGAGTTTACATAGGAAACACAAAAAGGAAGTATTTGGCCAGCGCAGTGGAGCATGAAACAATCTTAATGAAGTCCTAGAAGACAACGTATACGAACTACTAGAAGGAGGAGAACTTTATCAAAGTATTATAACAATAAAAAATAAGGAATTCTAACCTAACTCCTATGCCATATCGTGGGTTCTATAAACTGCCTGAGGAGTATCTTCTTCCAATAAATCCATACAACAATGTTAAATGAGGAAGAACCCTTGTAAGACTCATAATGTTTCTAGATTTCATAAACCAGCAAACATTTTAAAAACACTTTAGGAGAACAACAGAGGATTACCAACTATTTATCTTATTTGAAAATAAACATTACAAGTTATACACTTAAAGATAGTTAAAATGGCCACTTTCATATTATGTACATTTCATTGCAGTAAGAAAATGCAAAGGGCTGGGGATTCAGCTCAGTGGCCAAAGCGCCTGCCTGGCAGGCACAAGGACCTGAGTTCAATTCCCAGTATCAAAAGAAAAAGAAGAAAAAGAAAGAAAGAAAAGAAAATGCAAACAGAATGCTATTACTTATTTACTAGAGCTGGGAATCTTTTTCTTGTTTCAGTGCTGGGGGTCAAACCTAGGCCTTGTACGTTTTTTTAAAAGACATTTTAAAAAACCCACTAAAATCAGTCAAATTCTATTCATTTCAGAAAAAGAAGGAATTCTTCCTCTAAGACCACTCTTCCTGTGCCTTTGGCATGGACGGCTTTCTCTCTGCAGACCGCTGAGTGTCCTGTACATGGGCGGTTGGGAAAGTCCCCAGATCCGTAGCCCGACCAGCCAGGCTAGCAGCCTGCTTCGGACGCCCCTCTGAACAGCGTGGCCTCTGTTCTTCAATAGCAGCCATTTCTGCATCACATGTGGCTCCCACTAGTTGCTCAGAAACCCTCTCCCAGCCCAAGCAAAATGTCTTTTCTCATAACTCATAAAGAAAGTAGAGACTAAGGAACGCAAACTCCCCTTCTGGCCAAAAGACTGATACATTTATCCTGTGTCTGTTTCCCTTTTCCATCGGCCCCTGGGGCTGTGAATGGCACCTGGGGACCTGGCTCTCTCCGCTGTGTCTCCTCTCTTCATCACCTTCCTCCTTCCTTTAGCCAAAGAAGTCTACCTCTTAGAGCTCAAGCTTCCTCTAGTGTCCCCACCTTAAACTCAGAGACAAAACACCCAGGGACACTTCCTGGCGAGCTTCAGAGGCGTGCGCCAGTGCAAAAAGGTGTTGAACTCCACACTTCATGGTCTGCAGCCACTGTCTAGAATCTGAACAATTTTAATTTTGGATTTGTGTTTTGTATATGAAGGTGAATGGAGCAAGCACTGGGAGGTTAGGACCCCCCCGCCCCCAGCACACAGTCTGATCGCTTGTCACCTCGTGGGCAGGGGTCCGAGCTGTCTGCCACCATGGCTCCTGACACTTCTGCTGGCCCTCTCCCACCCTACTCCACTGCTTCCGCCCTTGACAAGGATCTGACCAAAGGCTTGGGTCCACCGTTTGCGCCCACAGTATCTTTGACATCACAGAGGCCCCAGGCAGGAGGTACCACTTCCTGTCTGGTGGACAGCTGGCTGGAGGCCACCTCGGCGTGAGGGGAAGGGTGAGCCTCTGACCCAGCCCAGGTTCGTGAACTGAGTCCCTTAGCTAAGGAGGTTTAATGATCCTTGGTGATTGCTGTGATTAGAATAGCAGGCCGGTGGCTCAGCTTCCCCAGACTGCTTTCAGCAATTTAGGCTTTCGCGAAGAAGGTCCTGGTGAGCCAGTGGCCCAGCATAGGTACAAGTGGGACCCCAGGCTCTGCAAGCGTCTGTTCTTGCTATGATCTTGCGCCCCACACTCACCAGGCCCAGAAGTGATCCTGGCCTGGTTCTGTGTCTGGGCATGAAAACCCTTCTCCCTCCTTCCAACCTTTGTGCATCCAGCTGTGTTTGTCACTTCCGGCCAGAATGAAGAATCCTCCAGCGACAGGACACAAGTAGGAATTGTGTGATTTCAGTAATTCCTCATATTGAATACTCATATTGAGATTTCCATTTAAAATGGGCGTCGCACAATAGAAACATAGTAATTCACGTTTCTAATTGTTCTTTGCTTAGAATGACATAAGTAACAAAGATGAAACATGACAAGATGGAGGCTGCAGTAGAAAAGAAATAAACTTTATATTGTGTGTAGCATTAGTGGCACTTGTCTCTGCCTTTTTGAACAAGGGGTCCTGATTTTCAATTTGCCCTGGTTCTGAGTATGTAGGCGGTGCTGAGTCCACTTTATCCCCTACATATTCTTCGGCAGTCATGACAAATCTTCACAAGATCCGCCCACCAGCCCCAGTGCAAGGGCAAGCAAAAACACTAAACCAACACCCAGGATTTGGAGGCAGGTTTATTTACGTGGACAAGCACTGATGGGGATGATTCCCAGAATATCAGGCCCTGATCTTTGGTGGTCTAGGGCTTATGTGGGATAAGCAAGCAGGAAGTACAGAGGCAGAATAGCTTGTCAGTTGGGGATAGATTTATACAATGTCCCTCATAGTGACCAGCTATGCATCACAGTGGCCAGCTGTCTCTAAGAGACCAGAGGCAAGTGGAACTGGAACAGGAACTATTACCTGGGCAACCAAGAAACTGAAGTACAATGGGGGGGGCACTGTCTGCTAAAATGTGTCTTTGCTGTTAACACATGCTCAGGTCTTTGGGGGACTGCCTTCCACCTTAATTTCACAGGTATTATCAGCATACATTACCTCTGTGAAAGACTCAATCAATAAGATTTGGGGGGGGTACCAGGGATCGAACTCATGACCTTGCACTTGCCAGGCAGGTGCTTATGCCACTGAGCTAAATTCCTGGCCCCAACAGATTTTTTTTTTAACCCAACTGAATCACATCCACCACATTCCGATTCCTGTTACCCAGGACTACAACTGTTTAAACGTAACTACAAAGTTTATTTTCTGGTTTACTTCCTTGTGTTTTTTTTATGAGAATATAAATAAGAAAAAAGGGGAAATAGATACATAGAAATATGCGGTCTTATGTTTTCAATCAAATGATAAAGAATATTTTTATTCTGAATTTTTTCACTTAATATTTTGTCTTGGTGATTAGGACGAGCAAGGAAAATTGACCTCATTTGAAAATAGTGTTTCCCACTCTATAATATGGATGAATTGTAGTTTACCTGAGATTATTTATGCTATTATAATGTTACAATGACAATTCTTACATGTGTTTTTCGGGCAAGTGTATTTCTCTCAATGAGACATTAAAAAGGGAATCTTCTATTCTGGATGATATGCTTATACAAAATATAAATAAAAAACTAAATCAATGTCCTGCTGCCTCCTCATCAAACAAATACTTGATAATATTAACCTTTTACATTTTTACCCATCTAGTAGACAAAACTGGAATATCACTTGCCTGATAATATGTACTCATTTTGTTCTATTAGGCTATTTATTGTGTAGATGTTCAATGTCTTTATGTACTGAATTGATTTAAGTCTTGTTTCTCAGTGTGCTGCATATGCATTTTAAATATAATGTACTTCAGAATAACTTTAGCTTTCCAGAAAAGTTGCAAAGATAGTAGAGTTTCTGAGCACCCTTCTACTGACTAGACTTCCATAATGTTAACATCTTGCATAACTCGAATATTTGTTAAAACTACAAGATTCCCGTTGGGAGGTGGTACAGCCTTTAGGAGTTGGGCCTAGCAGAAGGAAGTTAAGTCAATGAGCACCCCTGGGACGCTAGCCTGTTTGTGTCTCTGTCTCCTCACGACGCTACGTTCCAGCATCTGGATGGTGACTCAGAAAGGCTGTTTTCTCTGCTGCCTACTGCTCCACCATCTTGGTCACTCCTTTTTTTCTTTTTCTTTTCTCTTCCTGAGACAGAGTCTTGCAATGTAGTTCAGGCTGGTCTTGAATCTACTTTGTAGTCCAGGCTGGTCTTAACTCACAAAGATTCTCCTGCCTCAGCCTTCTGAGTGCTGGGATTACAGGCCTCTGTCTCTGTCTCCTTTCTGGCTTTCAGGAAATGAACAGCTTGCCTCAGGCACCTGTTCCTGGGTGATGTGTTTGCTGCCACAGGCCCGAAGACAATGGGGGCCTAGTGACCATGGGTTGAAATCTCTGCAACTGTAACCACAATAAACATTTCCTTCTTTCAGTTTTTTTTTTCTTTTTGGTCTTTTTGAGACAGAGGCTCCCTGTGCAGGTAAGGCTGGCCTTTAACTCACTTTGTAGCCCAGGCTGGCCTCAAACTCCCAGCGATCCTCCTGCTTCAGCCTCCCGAGTGCTGCGATTACAGGTGTGCACCACCTCAAATTGTTTATCTCAGGTCTTTTGTTCCAGTGACAAGAAGCTGACTAATACACACATATTCCTTAAAAGAAGCCAAAAGCGTCTCTAAATTACACATTTTTACAACAATGTGTGTTATAAAATCTTTGTAATAGTCTTTTGAAACAAATAATCATAAAATATGGGAAAGTATCATTTCATAAAGCACTATGTTTAAAAGAGGTCTATATATTTTTATTTTTAAAAGGGAATACAAGTATATATACACACATATAAAAAAAACATTAAAAGGAAAACTAAGATGAGTAAAAATAGTTACTTCTATAGGAAAAAGAAAGTAATGTAAATTTTTTCTATATAGACCTAGAAAATTATTTTGAATCTGTAAACCAAAAAATACTTTATGCAATTGAAAGTAGAATAAAATCAAGAAAAAAGTACAATTTATAAGAGCTGAAAGTAAATTCAAATAAGAAAGCTTAATATATATAAAGTCTGTGATCTCGTCATACCAAAAAGATTTTTTTTCAATGGCTCTTGCACATTCTAAGGAGAACAGCACTTTGAAGGTTTAAATTTTATTCAGTAGTCAGGTAGTAATATTATTACTTTGAAACTGTTATACCCTTATGTGCATTAAGTAATACTTAAATATTCATTGACATTATCTAACATAAATATATTAATTAGTATATTTAACATATATTAGTATTATTAACATATACTAGTTTGCATTATTATGTATATAATAATTTTGAAGTTACAAATACAGGACTATTTCAAAGTAATGTTCTCTTATATGTGAGTGTACATTCATGATGCTAATATTATCACATTATAACGTTGATACATATTAGTGTATGTTAATAAGTTAAAAGCCAATATTTTTTATTTAAGAGAAATAAGTGCAGGCCATTATGGCACATGCCTGTAATCCCAGTACTTGGGAAGCTGAGACAAGAGGAGTCCCATGAGTCTGAGGCTAGCCTGGGGTAGGTAGTAAGTTCAAGGCTAGTATGAACTGCATAGTGAGACCTTGTCTTTAAAAAAAGGGGGGGGATAAATATAAAATCAGATAAGTTGAAAAAAATATAATTTTGTAATTCTAAGTTGAAAAAATCTGCTCTGGACATTAAAAAGTGCAAGAAATAATAACTAAAATATTAATGAGCACTCCTAATGTCCATATTGTAATCTCCAGCTAGAAACAGCTAATTTGGCTAATTACAAGTCTGGAGCAAGGAATATGCAAGATAACATTATAATATTTTGTATCAGAATGCAAGAAAGTTTTCAAAGGATAATGAGTCAAAAAATACAGAAGCCAACAAACAGCTCCCATTGGCTAAAGATGGTAAAATTTGACTCTGAGAAAGCAAGAAAGAAAGCATTAAGGGTGGAGGAGGGAGCAAGGGAAGAAGGCAAAGAGGGGAAGGAAAAGGAAACAAAAGAAAAAGAATGCAACTGATTGAAACACACCATACTGTAGCTACAAAGACCTATGAATTCATAGCAACAGAAAAAGCAAGGAAGTGAGAGAGTCCTCAAAAGAAACAATAAGTTATTGAATATCCCTGGACATTACTGGGCTGCAGTCTCTTACTTTGTAAACTGTCAATGAAAAGAAAAAAAATACATTCTGTATAGCCTTTATTTCAGATAACCAGTAACTCCGATGAGGGAAAGAGCTTCATGGAAGAACCCTAGCTAATAAACTGTAAGTCATGCTAGAAAAATCATCATCTTGTACACTTAACAGATTCCAGGACCAATCATTAAAAGGTCAAAGGAGCAATCTGAGCATCACTATAAGTAGGGTGAGCAAACATTGATACGTCCCACAGTACTGGAAACACAGTACTATCTGTGAAAAGTCACCACAAACACACACACAAAAGGAACTTGCATGAAACCCAGTATTGTGTGCCTTGCACACACGGAAATGCAGGATGAGTGGTGCAAGTTAATGGGCTCCTCAGCAAACAAACAAACGTGGGGCACCTGTTCAGAAAACAGACCCAGATTTCCAAATAGGTCAACAGGGAAAGAAAAGAAAGAAGGGAAAGGAAAGGAAAGGAGAAAAGAAAAGAAAGGAAAAGAGAAGAAATGAGCAAAACAAGTTGGAACTGCTGTAGCCTTCAAACTGATTTCAACTCTACCTAACGTAAGACATTTTCATTTCATCTTTCATTATAGACTGAGTGTCAGATGAGAGCAAGCTCTGATAACCGCATCACAGCAACCTAAGGAATGGACCACTTTTTATTTATTTTTGAGACAAGGTCTCACTGTGTAATGCAGGCTGGCCTTGAACTCACTTATGTAGTCCAGGCTGACCTCAAACTCACAGCAATCCTCCTGCTTCAGCCTCCCAAATGCTGGGATTACAGGCATACACCACCATGCCTGGCTAGGAGGTGCATTTTTTTAACATGTTGAGTTGAAATGGCATGTTGGGATGGATGTGTATTGTATGACTAGAATACTTAAGTGAAAAGGAATTTTTAAAATAAGACTTCTGAATGTGGTGGTACACACCTGTAATCTCAGCACTCAGAAGGCTGAGGCAGGAGTATTACTATGACTTTGAAGCCAGCCTTGGCTACATAGTAAGTTCAAGGTCAGCCTAAACTGCACAGTGAGACCCTATCTCAAAAACAAATAAAATAAAATAAAATAAAATAAAATAAGACAAATACAGCAAGATACCGAAAGTTGGTACATGTAGATGGTGGGTATATGTGACATTTATTGCATTCTAATGTACACTGGACAGTTTGGTGTACATTTGACAATTTTTTAGCATGAAAATTAGCAAAGACATAAAAACAGAAATACATCTGCCAGCTAAGGTAGGCAGACTGTAGATAATTATCACAAGTTATTTCACGCCTTTGTGGATGTGCCATTGCTCTTCCCATCAAGGACGGAAGTCTTTTCTTCCATCCCTTGAATCTGCTTGGGTGGAAGCACAAACATGACACAGCCATGGCTCGGAAAGTTCTTGGGCCACTGCGGACTTGCCTGCCTCCATCCTGCCGAGAACTCTGTCCTACCTGCTGGAAAGGTCACGTGGAAAACAAATGAGATGCCCCCACTGACAGTCTGCCAACCTCGTGACACATGAGTGGGGGAATTCTACACCATCCTGTCTCAGCCAAGCCACACACTGGCCGCGCCTTTATGAGCAAGCCCAAGCAACCACTCAGCCGATCTGAGCAACTTGCCAGCAGTCTACAGAATCACAATTACTTTTTAATATGCTAGGCATTATGGTGGTTTGTTACACAGTGACAACTAACTGACACATAGTGCTAAACCTATTAGGAGTATTATACACACATGTACATGCATATTTGAGGGACTAGCTCCTTAATGCTGTGGGGCACATGGGATGTATTCAATACGAGTGCCTGAGTGGTAATCCATTCAGAAAGTGGTATGTGTAGAAACTGCTCTCAAAACAATAGAGGCAGGGCTGGGGATTTAGCTTAGTGGCTTAAGCACCAGCCTGGCAAGCGCAAGGTCATGAGTTCAATCCCCGGTACCAAAAAAAAACAAAAAACAAAAAAAAACAAAACAACAACAACAAAAAAAAAAAAAACAATAGAGGGCTTAGGTAAGTCACTTCCTTCTGTAATTAAAAAGTGTTATCAAACTCAGCTCCACAGTTACTCCTTTGCAGAGGCAAGAATACAGGCCAACCACAGAGAACTTCTAATTATTTTTCCTTTGGAGGACTAGAAGGCCTGGCTCTACCTCTGCAGGACTAGACACTACAGACAAGGCCTTTGACAAGGCTGGCACCTTGCTCTCCCTGTCATTCCTGACACAATTCAGTATTCCCAAGAGCCAGGGCACGGAGACAGCACACATCCCCGTGAGAGGCTGGCTAACCTCTTGTCCTTTAGGGAAACACACGTGAGTTTGGTTCCCAATAGCACACATCCCATGTATCCTGAGAACAAATCACATTTCCTCTTTATTACAGGTTTTCACTTACAAATGCTGACTCCAGATATAAAGATTAAACAAAAGGTGATAAAAATTGTATGGAAGACACTGAGGTGTACATGAATATCTGGATCAAGATATTTTTCACTAAAAGAATATATTAAGGGATTTTTACTTTTAAAACCTCAAGCTAATTGCAATTGGCCAACTGAACTGAATCACATAAATTTAAAATAATCCTCCTAAAGATTGTGTGGCTCATCTTAGTATCATTAGCAAAATACTCTTTTTTTAAAGGAAAAAATTCAAGATGATTAAATATTTTCCAATAATAGTACCTACTTATTTGGAAAATAGTTTTAAAAGTTAATTTGATACTTTAATGTTTGATGAATATTTCTATTTTAAGTACACTAGAATTACTGTTTGCAAAAATGCCACCCACATTTACATGCTAATTTATCCAACCTCTTCCTTTATAGTAGTTATAATTTTTACAAGTACATTTTTGTAAGCACAGGAATATTATGAGTAAATGACAATATCATATACTATTTTGCATTAGTAAACTATTATCTAGTAAAGGTCACAAATGCCTGTTTAGGCTAAGGGTTTGGAATTTACAACATTCAAGCAGGTTTAATGACACAAAAGATTATTAAATATGGTATTTGGGAAGAATGGGCCTCAAAAGCTAAGGATAATTGGCAACATCTTCATTGTTCATGACAGTAAGCTTCAGAAAGACACAGGAAAACCTGTGGCTGAGCTTAAGGTTGGCATAGCAGCAACCAGGTTGCCCTGTGCTTCTCCTGACAGTCCTGCCTTCTCTCTCCAAAAAGGGAGCACACAGAGCTGAGAAAAACCCATCACACTCATTATCAACCCATGTAACACCAAAATGATTGCCTCTTTGGTTATCAAAGGCCTGCACACATATGGTGAAGGCATCAGGAAGAACAGGACGAGGTAATGTGCGAAAGGGATGCTGGGAATAATGCTTCCTCATCTGCACCATGGTGAGTAGGTGGAGCTTGACAGGGTAAGGAGGAGTGAGATGTATGAGTATGAATTCCAGTACCCTGTATAGCTATAAAATTCAGCGATCTCAATGCTTAATAGCTGAGGCCTTTTTCATCCTTGGCACTATGAGGCCAGTGTGGGATGAGGTAATTTGTAGGTCTTACAAGTTTTGAAAAGATACATTATTATAAAACCACATACTTTATCACCATGAAAGGCTCTAATTTTAAATGTGATTAATATTTCCATAATGGAGTACATATTATAGAAAATGAAAAGCTTTATAAAAGCTGGGCAAATCAAAAAATATAGAAATCCAGCTAAGCTTATTAAGCACATGTGCAAGAGAGTGTGTTTTGAAAGGGTGTGGTTTCCTGCCTTTGGATTGTTTGGAAACATTCTGATAAAGCCAAATTCATTTCTCTGATATCCTGAAGGCAGCAAGGAACTAGTTCCAAAAATAGCATAAAACAGATATTCCTATATGTAGAACCAGTTTACGTCAATTCAGAAAAGAAACAAACACCTCAAAGCTTTCAAATTCATTCTCTAATTCTTTAGTCTCCACAGTTGGGTGGGTTGGAAAATTTAGCAACACTTCAGATGCTTTTCATTTACTCATTCATTTTTTTCATCTACTCAACAAATATTTACGTACCTATTCGTATGTGCAGGAAGATGGAAAAGGAATTTCTCTCAAACTTTTCCCAGAATTTTTTTTATTTTCACACTCCTCTCTCCTGCCTTTGTTACCCACCATACTACGTTTGAATTATTTGCGAATAGGTGTAAACAGTGGCACTAAAGCAGAGTGCTCTCTAAGGGAAGGAGAACACACACCCTTACACGGTGATGCTGGTGGAGCACGTCAGCGTGTGAGCTACTTGGTTCATGCCTCACTGTCCCCACCTCAAGGAAACACCAGGTGGGTCAGAAGTGCATCAGGAAGCCAGTTGCAGCTGGATTTGTTTGCCCCTATTGTTAAGTTATTCATGGGATGACCAACTTTTAGAGTCAACCCAGGACACTGCAATAACAAGTGAAAAGACATCAGAGGAAAACACTGCTAGAAAGAACCAAAATGAAACATGGCTAGAACTCAGGATTCATGTGTTGACACTTAATGAAGAAGGGGGACCCCCTCTAGGAAGTGATTAAATTCATACAGGTGGAGCCCTCATGACTAGAGCTGCTGCCTTTTCTGCCAAATCAGGACACAGCACAGCCCCCTCTCCCAGGAGGCAGCACTGGGTGCCATCTTGGGAGCAGACAGCAGCCCTCACCAGATGCTGAACCTGAGGATGTCCTGGTCTTCAGTTTCCCAGGCTCTAGAACCGTGAAGAGGGAGTTTTCATTGATTATATGCCAGTTACTCACCCTGTGGTATTTTGTTATAGCAGCACAAACAGGCTAAAAGAAACACATAATAAGCAATTGTAACACCTTACTCCTTCAACATAAAAAAAGGAGGATATATGAAATTGTATATCATTCTGTATTATTTTCCCTTCTTTTACATAAATGTAATTATTGAAGTTAACAGAACTAATTACAATGGCAATCAGTAGTAATTAACAGTAGGACTAATCAAACACTGTGAGAAAAAATAAAAATATTTTAATACTTGTTATTGTTTTCTGACATGGCAATTTACTTTAAACCTTTTAAAATTATTGGCTATTTAAATTTAAATGCTTTATGCTGTGTTTCCCCAAGATAAATAAATGCAAAGATTTTTACAGAGAGAAGTACAATATGACTACACAGTACCTACTCTTCGTAACATCAACAAATAATGGCCTATCTCTTACTGTTTCCTGATAAAATAGGATTTCTTTTCTTTCTGTGTCCTCTGGGCATCCTGTAGTCATTAAGACATTCCTCTTTCCTTCACATGGTGCTAACACTGAAATACTCACATGTAAAATTCACACTGATATAGTACTGCTCTTCTGAAGCCCACAATACACTGGTGCGTGGTGTCTGTAAAATGTGAGCTCATCAAGCTAAGGATCTTCTCAAAAACTGAACTGAGTGTGGAATATCTATCATTTTACTCCTGAGCATGAGCAAGTTAGTAGACTTCTGGGAATTTATTTTCAGACCTCCAGAAATGCCTATTCATTTTGAATCAAATCAGGTAGTTTGCATCTATAAACTCATACGGGCTATTCATGTCTAACATATCCACTGCTTTATAAAACTTTGTATCTTTAAATTTTATAGAAAAAGTTTAAAATAGTTTAAAAAAATGTACCAGGAAATCTTATGCCCCGTGCACCCAGTTTCCCCCAATTAACATTTAAAATTAACATGTAAAATTAACATTTTACATGAGTCTAGAACAATACCGTAACTAAGAAAATGGCATTGGTATACTCTAAACACAGTTTTCAGATTCAAAATTTTATCAGTACAGCATAGTTTTGTATAACCACAACCACAACCACCAAGATACTCAACTGTACCATCACCAGAATGCTTCCGGTTGCCACACCCATCTCCTCCCCCAAATCTCTAATCCCTAGTAACTACTAATCTGTTTTCTACCTCTAGAATTATAATTCTTAATCAATGTTACATAAAAGAAATCATCTAGTATGTCACCTTTTGGAACTGGCTTTTTTCCAAACTCAGTATAAGTTAATGATGGCTTATCTAAGTTGTTGTATATATCAGCGGTCTGTTCTTTTCTTTTTTTATCCGAGCAGTGTTCCATGGTATAGATACATCAGTTTGTTTAACGATTCATCTCCTGAAAGATATTTTAGTAGTTTCCAACTGTTCGCTATCATGAGCGTGCTCATATACATTCCCACAGGAAGCAACTTGTCACTTATGTGGCATAAATACTGCAGAATTCAACTGCTGAGCTGCATGCTAAATCCACCTTTAGTTCTGAAAGAAACTACTGAACTGCATTCAGGTGTGGCTGTCCCCTTTTACACCTATCCGCACTGCAACGATGCAGTTTCTCTGCATCCTTGCCAACACAAAGCATTCTCACTGTATACTTTTCAATTTAGCCATTCTGTTAGGTATAATAATATCTTCTGGACTTGCCTTGTGTTTCCTTAGTGGATAATGATATTGACAGCCTTTCTTTTGCTTACCTTCCCCTAGTGTATCCCCTTCCATGTTCATTTTTAATAAGATTGTTTATTTTTATTATTGTTTAAAAGTTATATATTCTAGGTTACAAAGACTGTGTTGGATAGAAGTTTGCAAATTTTTTTCCCTATGACTTGATTTTTCATCTTATCAGCAAGCTCTTTCTCACAGCAAAAGTTACTTTTCCCTCAGGAAAAGTTCCAATTTATTAATGTTTCATCCTATGGATCTTGTTTTTGGTGTCAAGTCCAAGCACTCTTCACCCAATCTGAAATCCTGATGATTCTCTTGTGCTCTTCTCTACAGGCCTTATAACTTGGGGTTTTTATATTTAAGTTTATCCATCATTTTTTAAACATTCCAGGTGAATGCTAAATTAAACCTCTCTTTCCTAGGGAAAACTGTTTTAAGTAAAAGCGTACTTTGACCTTATAAAAACCAAAATTCTTGTTCAGCGGAGAAAGTCCAATTTAATGTGGTTGTCTATTTTTGGTAACTTTAAAAAATATTTTTTGAGTTAGCATAGTGTCAGACACTTGTAATTCCAGCACTCTGGGAAGCTGAGACAGAAATATTGCAAATGTCAAATTCAGAGTGGGCAATTTAGTGATTTATAGAGACCCCCAAAATAAATAATATACAGGATGAGGATGAAGTTCACTGTGAAGGTCTTGGGTTTAATCCTCAGTACCACAAAAAAATGAAGCAGTTATTTAAAAAATTGAATCATTTTATGTCCCTATGAGTTTTTGTCACAACCTACACATAGCATCGAACAGTTCAGATCCAATCACTTCATCCTTTTCTAGGTTCCTTATGGCTTCATCAAAGACAATCAAACACTCCTGAAGAAACAGCATATCAATCTGTTTTATTGTACTTCTTCTCATCCTCAGTGTATCTTCAAATAGAGCAGAACATTCCTTTTGAAAATACAATGTGATGACCGGCCAACATTTTAACATCATGGAGTTAAAAATGGAAGCTCTGTCTTCCTCTGTCTATAAATGAAACTTTTCACTCAGCGCTGCATACTTTGATGAAACTAAAAGTGACCCAAAATTTATATGCTGAAAACATCACTATTACCTGTAAGCAAATCATACATTTGAAGTGAGCAAGGCATTTATGAGATATGGTCATTTTAGTTTCTTTGATCAGAAGTTTACAGATTAAATGAAATTTCCAAAATTTACACTTGCACCATCTGCTGAATATGGAGACAGACAAGCAAAGTGTATTTGGATTTGGGCAAAATATCAACAATCTTTTTTACTTTATGGTTTCTGAGCTTTCATCAGAATCTTCTCAGTAACCAAGAAAATGATTTGAAATTTCAACTCCCAAGTCAAAATCCTTAGAAGCTGGGGAGAACATTTCTGTTGCTGTGGTCTGAAGTATCACTTGACACATCAGAAAGCAGTACCAAAATCTGGCATGATGGTACACACCTGTAATCCCAGCACTTTGGGAGGCTGAGGCAGGAGGGCTGCAAATTTAAGCCCAACTGGGACAATTTAGTGACTTAGGGAGACACTGTCTCAAAATTAAAAATTTTTTAAAAAAGACTAGAGATGTAGCTTAGTATGAAAGCTCTAAGTTCAATCCCCAGTAATCAGTACCAAAAAATAAAATAAAAACAACGCAATACTATTGGCGAGACCTGACAGAATCATCTCAATGTCATAAGAGTTGAACGCACTTATTATCAGGATTTCCTCTTCTGTTTGCCCACAGCTCAAGCTCAGCAGCAGAGCTGAGTCTCACAGAGCCGCAGAAGCACGAAACAGCAGTGCGACTCACATGTGTGGTTTGGCCAAGACCACTCAGCAGCTGCTGTTTCCAAGTGACTACTGGTGTTCCTTGGAGAGATGCGAACCCTTGTTTTCGAAGTTCTTACTTTTCATAGCCCAGATTAGTGAGAGTCAGTCTCCATAAAGGCACTGCCCTTCCTGACCATGCCCAACCACAATTTCTTTTCTGTGTCCTTAGTAGCATACTCTGATCATTCATCTCCCTAATTCAACAGTGCTGTATGTGGCCTTGCCTCTGTCATTAGAATTTAGCTTTCCTTTTTAGAATTTAGTGACGTCTGAGTCATGAATAGTTTAATTATTCAAACTATTGAAAATATGATCAGAATATCTACCACATTAACATTTTAGCTAGAACTCTGGGAAGGGGGTGCTAGAGATTGAACCCTGGGCTTTGTGCATGCTATGCAAATGCTCTATCCCTGAATTACACCTCCAATCCTTGCTAGAACTATCTTAATACAAAACATAACACTTAACAAACAGGCAGAGCCCAGACTGGGTTCTTAATGTGCAGGGTTACAAAGCCCTTAATTTCACCCTTAAGTCACGTGGTGCTGAATGATGCAACAGTGTGTGATCTCTTACTGCGAACCGCAAGGCATAATTGCCAACTTCAGCAGTGGGATAAAAACTGCTAGCTTCAAGCCAAAGCGATAGCAGCTACAGAGGACAGGTAACCTATGCAGTATCCATCTGATGCCAGAAATAATGCTACTTTCCAGCTCTAAGTTTTGTAGCTGCTTCACAGGTTTTCGTATTCCCTCCTCCTCCCCCAACCTGCAGCACCCACTGCCAAAAGCCTGTGCTTTCTGTGCCCTCGGGAATGGTTTCTAGGGAAACAGAATTGTCAGTGTTAAAATCAGCACTGTCCTGGGCAAATGAAGACAGCTGGTCACCCTAGATATAGACACAGAAGAGCCATTCTAGAAATCCTTAGAATAGATGGCTTCTCTCACTGTCTGGCTGTCTCTCCCTAATTGTGTTAGTTCTAGAGGAACAGGGAGTGAAGTTTTTAAGAGCAGATAAACAATCCTATCTCCTTCTCTGCCACTTGCCCATCCAGTCTCTTAGAAATTGAAAACTATATGCAGTCTTCAGTTTTCTTCTTGCCTCAGAAAGGAAGAGGCAGAAATTGGAGGGAAGAACTAAACTCGGAATCCTACATTGTACATGCTTTTAATGCCCTGGATGGTTACAATCTGATGCAATGGAGTCGGCAGCCTACAGTAGCACACTGTTGTGAGTGTAAAGTATTATTCTCTTATTCATTCACTGTGTTCTTATTAGCTGCCCCACCTCTGCTAGCTGTTTGAGATACGAGAAAGACTAACAAGAAGGTCTTAGTCCTCAAAGAACCTGAAGTCCAGAGGGTAACATGATATGAGGAAAAAGTTAATTCTTCATACATCAATAATGAATTTCCTAAGAATTTATGTAAAGTAATTCCATTCACAATAACTACAAAAATACCTAGGAATAAATAACACAGGAAGTAAAAGACCTCTAGAATGGAAATTAAAAAACATCCATCAAAGAAATTGAAGAAGACACAAAAAAATGAAAGATCTCCCATATTCATGGATTAGAATAATTAACTTCATTAAAATGTTCACATTACCCAAAGTGACCACAAGATTCAATGCAGTCCCCATCAAATAACAATGACATTCTTCACAAAACTGAAAAAAGCCCTAAAATTTATATTAAAGCACAAAAGACCTTAAATAACCAAAACACGCTGAGCAAAAAGAACAAAGCTGGAGGCAATATAATACCTGATTTCCAGACATACTATGAAGTCATAGTAGCATGATATTGGATAAAAGTAGACATGTAAACAAATGGAACAGAAATATCAGAAATAAACTGAAGTATCTATAGCAAACTGATTCTTGGCAAAGGAACAAAAAATAGTGGAAAAAGCATAGCATCTTCCGTATTTGGTGTTGGGAAAACTGGATGTTCATATGCAGACTACTGAAATTTAACCCTTGTTTCTTATCATGGAGAAAAGTGAACTAACAAATGGATCAAAGACCTAAATGTAAGATCTGACACTCTGAAATCACTAGAAGACGATAAAGGGGAAACACTTCAAGACACTGGGATGGGCAATGATTTGCTGGTTGGGGCTCAGAAAAAGCATAGGAAATGAACACAAAACTTGACAAAGTAGGAGTTCATCAAACTAAAACACTACTCAGTAAAGGGAAGAATCAACAGAGTGAAGAGAGAACCTGTGAGGGAGAGAAAATATTTCCAACTAGTGATTTAACAGTTAATATCTAGAATACTTGAGGAACTCAGCAGAACTTAATAAAAAACAAGTAGTTCCATTTTTAAAATAATCTGAATTGACACCTGTCAAAAAAAGAAATATAAATGGTCAACCAATACATAAAATGCTTGGTATCATTAGCTGCCAGGAAATGCAAATCACAACTACAATGAGATACCATTTCACCCCACTTAGAATGACTATTATAAACAAATATCCCCAAACCAAAAACTAACAAATATTGCTAGATATATGGATAAAAAGGAACTTTCACACATTGTTCATAACAATGAAAATTACTACAACCATTATAGAGAACAGTACAGATGTTTTCCCCCAAAACTAAAAATAGACATACTATCTGATCCCAGTATCCCACTTTTGGATATATACATCCAAAGGACATGCGTCAACATGCCAAAAAGTCAGCTACCTGTCCATGCTCATTGTGCTACTACTCATAATAGCTAAGATTCAGCATTTGTGTCCATCAACAGATATATGGGTAAAGAAAATGTATAAATTATATATTTGAGTATTATTCAGCCATAAAGAAGAATAAAGTCTTGTCATCTGCAGCAAACTAGATGGAACTAGAGGACATGATACTAAGTGAAATAAATGAGACATAGAAAGACGGGTACCATGCTTTCTCTCATACATGGAAACTATTAAGAGTTAACTATTAAGAGTTAACCTAAAAGTCTAAAAGGGCTGGATGTCATAGATATTGTACTGCATCAGAAATTATGATGATGATATGACTAATATGATGCTACAGCAATAACATAAAGCATGAAGGAAAGAGGAGCACAGGTAGGAGGCCAGGTAAGTAACGATCAGGAGAGCTTAACTTAGACTGGGACCTGGGCAAACTTCCTTAGGAAATGACATGGTAGAATTACAAATACCCAAAATAGCGAACTGGGGAAGGAGAGTTCCTGCACTTCAGAGGCCTAGAAGTGCATTTCAGAGGGTTCCAGTCTGCGGGCTGCTCTTTTAAACACAGGCCACTGGCCTTTGCCACAAGCAATAGGAACTGAGGAAACAGGAGAAGGAGACTGCAGGAGGCTGACAAGAAGAGGAGAAAGCCTAGTATTTCCCCTGACAGCCTGGAAGACTAGGCCAGATAAACACGAAAAGTCAGGGTCCTTACATAGTGTGGGCCAGACTGCAGTTCTGTCTGGCTAGTTCATGTCAAAAAGCTTACCAAACAGAATTGCAAAGGGAGATATTTCAGCAAAAGTATTTAACCCACTGAAAATAATTTATACTTGTTCGTATTTACAAACAACCTGTTAATTAAAAAAGATTCTTAACTACTCATTAAAGGGAGGCCCACCCTTCAGGACCTATACTTTGCAAGACTTACTTACCATTTAATGGGAGTTACAGTGTGAGCAAAAATACATAAAGGCTGCATTTCTTTATACACTGTAATTTTACTTTTTGACTAATTCCAACTTTCTCTGTCCTCAATTAGCCTGACTTAATGATGTTTTGTCAGGTATAGATTATGAAGTCCTGACTCTGTGTCTCAACTTGCCAGCCAGGAGAACCAAGACTGATGAATTTTCGAGATTTTGAAAAGTCAAAATGATAGCCTTTCCTTTTCTTTACTAATTTTAAATGACAATAAGCTATTGGGAAAATGATATTTGATTTCAGAACTATCATTATATCATTTTTGGCCATAACTTGGATATGACTGATCAGAGTTTATGATCTCTGCCTTCTGATATTAGAATGTAATTACATCTTTCTTACACAGCTATTACAGCTCTGTGATAAAGATGCTTCAGCATCATACCTGGAGCTTCCAAAGCCCAGAATGTCTTTAAGAATTTCCTTAAGTAGGAACATGTCTGTAAGGGGTGGAGTAGAGTGAAGCTTTCTAAGCTGGTAAGCTTGGACTAGGAGACCCAAGTTAGCTATTTCATTTTGAAAGAGGAAAGAAAACGTGACAAGTGAAAGTTTCCAGAGAGGAGTATAAAAAGGAGAAAGACTCATGCAAGAAATGCAGAGCTCTGTCAGAGCCAGGAGTCCTTTTGCTGGTCCCTTCAGACCACTGTACACAGCAACACGTTTTCCTAAGTAACCCATTTCTTCTCCATGCAACAGGAAAAACTACTTTGACGTGTTGAATTCATCTATTTTCAGACAAGGCCATTTGCACAAATATCTTGGCTTTGCCAGCTACATACAATCTGAACGTGGACAAACTGCCTAGCTTTTAATAAACATTGGAGCGAACATTTTTAATGGATAAACCTTGCTGCTGCTGAGAACTAACCACGTTCACGGATAAGAAGGTACATGTGACCTCTCAAAAAACAGCAGCAAAAATGCTTATTTTTACCTGAACCATTCTTTGCTTCCTTTTTATTTGGCTGCTAGTTGCTCTTTATTGATGTTCATATCTTTATTTTTATATCAGTGCAAAGTCATATAAGTTAAGCAACCATTTTCAAGATGACACAAGTTATCTTCAGACCATATTCAACTACTGAGCAGCTAATATATACTACAATGCTACGGAAACAGCAGTAAAAAGGGGACAAAAATTTCTTTCTTTACTTGCCAGCTTCCATCTGAATGGAGAAAGACAGAGATCAAATAAAATAAACAAGACAGACATGGAAGATGTTGAGTGGTGGAAAGTGTTCCAGAGAAAAATAAAGCAAAGATGAAGGCTAGGGAATGTGCGGGAGAGGCAGTGCCCAGTACGATCTTCAGACTCAGGAACTAGTTGGAAATGAAAACATATTCAAAATGTGCATAACTCAGGTATAGCAGTGAAATTTATAGTCCTACCCTGCTAACATTAATAATATGGAAGGGCCTCACATCAGTAACCTAACTTCCTACCTCAAGAAATTTGAAAAAGAAAAGCAAACAAAAATGAACAAAAGGAAGGGAGTAATAAAGGCAGAAATTAGTAACTGAAATTAGAAATAAAAAAGAGAAAAGCAAATACAACAAAAAAGCTGGTTTTGGGGGGGAGAAAAGTTAGTAAAATTGACAAATTCTCTAGCAAGATTGACACAAATACAAAAAAGAGATAAAGCTCAAAAATCATAAATGAAAACAGGAATATCACTACGTTCTACCTTTAAAGAACTATTAATGTGAATCAAAATCCCTGGAAGATATTTATAAATACAGACAAGATTATTCTAAAGTTTACACAGACAAACAACAAAAACACCCCAAAAAACAAAAAAACAAAACAGTCCTCCCTAAAAATCCCACCATCAACAACAAAACGTGAATATCTAAAGTGGTTTTGAAAAAATATTAAAATAGAAGCAGGTCTACCGGATTTCAATCAAGATTTATTGCTATTATAATCAAGATTTACAGCTACCAAAATCAAGTGAAATTCATAGCATTAAACTGATTTCCTATTGACAAAGGGAAACACAAGATTAGTGGAAGCTGGAAACAAACCATACAGATACGCCCAGTTGAGTTTTGAAAAAGGAGCACAACCAATTCAATCTGAGAGGTACATGGTACTGGGGCAAATGGGCACCCACAGGCAAAAAAAGTGAACAGGACCTAAATTCACATCTCGTACAAAATAGAGCAGGTAGACACTTTAGACTGAATCAGGCTAAAAAGCCTTTATGGGGAAATGTGAGAAAATCTCTGGACCTAGAGCTAATCAAAAATTGCTTAGATCTGATACCAATAAGACAGTCCACAAAAGGAAATACTGATATCTGGACATCATCAAAATTAATTCTTTTCCAAAGACGCCGTTAAAAGGGTGAAACGACAAGCTACAGACTGGATTTTTGAAAACTAATCTGAGAAGGCTGAAGTATATAATGAACTCTTACAACTCAACTGCAGAGAAAATAAACAGTACAGGCAAAATACAGGTAAAAGACAATTCATTGAAAGTGATACTCAGTTAGCAAATAAGTCATGAAAGGGTACTTAGCATTATTAGCCCTCAAGGAAATGCAAATGAAAGTCACAGGGAGACAGCTCAGTGACATACCTATTTGGTGACACCAAGGAATGCTGCAGATGTTAGCCACTAGAGCACTCATGCACTGCTGGAGGGAATGCGATAGGGTACAGCCTCTCTGGAAACAGTTCTGCAGTTTCTCATAAAACTAAACATGCAATTACCATACTCAGCAATTGCACCGTTGGGCATTTATCCCAGCGGAATGAAAACTTAAGTTCACACAAAATCCTGTACACAAATGTTCATAGCAGCTTTATTTATAATATCTCAAAACTGGAATCAGCCCAGATGTTCTTTAACAATTTAATGGTTAAACAAATTGTGGTCTCTTCTGTGGTAATAAAAAGAAACAAATCATTGATATGTGTAACAACTTGGATGAATTTCCAGGAAATTAGATTGGGTGAACTAAGCCAATCTCCAAAGTTCCATGCTATTTTAAATGCTTGATTCCACTTATATGGCATTTTGAAATGAAGCTATTTTTGGAATGCAGAATAGATCAGTCATTGCTAGTGGTTACGGACCTGCTTGAGGAGAAGAGGAGACTTGAGAGAAGTGGGTAGGTGTTGGAAAACATCTTGACCGTGTCTTGACCGTGGTGACGGATCCAGGAATGAACATACACAGGTGACAAAACCGTGCAAATTCAACACTTCATGAATTCAAGTCAAATGCGGCAAATCTGAATAAGATCAGTGGATTTTATCAATGTGAGTATCCTGCTCGTGGTATTATATTATACTTCTCTAAAACTTTACCACTGGGTGACGGCGGACAAAGCACACAGGGATGTCTCTCTCTGTGTTTACTCTCAGTTCCTAAACTGCCTATGAAACTATAATTATCTCAATTGAAACTTAATTAAAAACAGATATAAAGGTTGGCTACAGAGAGATACACTCTTTAAGGTGGGTCTATTCCTCTCCCTCACGGCTATCGTACTAACACAAGGGCCTGCTGTAAAAATCGAGTAAAAGGAATTGATGTCCTTTGTTACTCATAGACACATCCAAAGTAAAATCAATAAGTTAGAAAACAGAAAAGCTCTATAAAATGCAGTTTTACAAGTTTCCTACACATGCTTGTTTCCAGGACCCTAAAAACAATTCCCTTGTATCAAAACTCAAGCCTTCTGATTTGAATATGCATTACTGAGAACCATTCACAAGATGCCGTTCTGCATCACAGAGAATGACAGGATGGTTTTCCTGACAAGGGCACCTCTAGGTAGTGACTGCGCACCTGCAGTTTGAGCAGATCACCCCGGAACTTCCACCACGTGGCCTGGGAGTTCCATGAACTGCACAGGAGAAAACTGGTCACGGTGCTGTCACTCGTTTACGATGCCTACAAAAACCATATGCCTCAAATATTCCTCAGTAACATCTAAAAAATAATACCAAAAAATACCTAAAAAATACCAATAGACTTAATTTTTAAAAATACCTAAAATACTCAAAAAACCTAAAATTAAAAAAATCTAAAAATACATTAAAATCTTTAAAAACTAAAAATAGTAACTAAAAATATCAATGTACTTGATTGGTTATAAATAAATAACATTGACACCTTCAAAGAAGCAGAGAGTTCAGTGATGGTTGCTGTGTATGGCTGGGGAAACCGAGAGACATTAATGAACAAGTACAATGATTCTCTCGTGGAGAACAAGATGGCATGGATCCCATAGTGACTACGGTGACTGATACTGTGTCACATAGCATCGCAATTTGCTACGAGCTGATTTTGGTGTTTTCGCCATATCCCCAAAAGATGACCTGCAGGTGATCCAAACGCTGCCAAGAAAGAAAGTGATAATTTCACAACATAAAAAATAACAGATTACACTGTACACTTTCTTTGCACAATGTTATTTTTTTGTTTAATGAAATGACTACAATTAAATTTAGCCAAAATAACATGACTATGCTCTCATAATGTATTCACAGAAGCTCACCTTTCTTCAATTTTGACAAATGTATTTCAGTTTGTACTGTATTTATTTTTGGATGTATTGAGTATTAGTTGGTCCAAAGTTGTGGGATATTGTTAAACTGAAAGTAGTCAGTATTTTAGTGAAATTTATACTTGGTTCATGGGAAGTGTAAAATAGTTTTTTGAGGATATAATTTGGAACCAATTGACATTATCATGAGTTCATTCAATGAATTCATGACTAGAAGTAGTTATGATCAGAAAATTGTCTATATGTTAAAAGGACTTAAACTGGTTTGTCTTATTTAATACACTTAACATTATGTTTTCAAGTTGTATCCATTTTCCTACCAATGTCTTGAATTTGCCCTTCTTTGTGGCTGAATGTATTCCATTATGCATAGCTGTTACATTTTCTTTATTCATCTGTTCATGGATATATTTGAGAACACAAAGAGACAGATATGTGGCAAATGGGAGAGTACTAGGAAGCCAAGGATGAGAAGATATCAACTACTCACAAAGAATACAATCTTTCTATGTCAAAAACACACACCAAATGATTATAATAATAATAGTGAGGAGGAGGATGAAATAGGGAGACGGGGGTCTGGAAGCTGGAGGCAAGGTGGTGCTTGAGGAGGGGAGGGGAAATCACAAGAATCAAAATGTTAAATCTATATTCCTGCTCTGTAAGATGAATCAGAACATGTATTTCAAACATGTATTAATTAAAAAGCTTAATATATATATAAATACTTTAAAAGAAAAACTGGTCAGATACAGTGATTTCACTCATTTGACAATTCCTACAAAAACACTCTCTTGCTGTCTTATTTTCAAAGCAAATGGCTTAGAAAATAGACAGTCCACCAAACTCTAAATTAGCAGGCAAAATGTAATATGTTATAAACAAAATATAGAAATACAAAAATAGAGAAAGAGAGAAGGAGCAAAATGGTAGAACCAAGAAAGTCTACGTCCGGTACCGCGGGATGACTTCTGTATCAGGCTGCATGACCTTGTCCTCAACCAGACGCATCCTGGCAGAAGAGAAACAACACCTCAAAGACACACAAATATGCCAGCGACGAGGCCACCCACATAGGAACGACTGGAGGTGCCAGGACGCCACCAGAAACGGGAAGAGAAAGGTGAGATTCTTCCTTAGGTCTCCCGGGGGGGGGCCAGCTCTACCAAATTTTGGACTTATGAAGATTTAAAAATAGAAAATAAAGCCATGGAAGTTCTAGAATAAGAAGCCAGGTATGGTGGCATATGTCTGTAATACCAGTACTCTGGGAGGCTGAGGCAGGAAGATCACAAATTTGAACCTAGTCTGGGAAATCCAGCAATTTGGCAAAGCCCTGTCTCTGTCAATCCTCAATCAATCAATTAATCAATAAATCAATCAACCAGTCATAAGGCTGAGGAATGTAGCTCAGTGTGAAAACCCTGCATTCAACCTCTGCTATGGGGTAGGGAGAGTGACAGGATGGGACACAATTTCTATAAATTCCTATAATCCAGGATTGACAAAGGCTTAAAGATGTGTGTGAATTTAAGTATATAAAATTATTTAAATCTATAACACAAGAAATTTCTCGGATACAGTCTGCTTAAGAAGAAGAGGCCGGGTATGGTGGCATGCACGTGGGATCCTAGCACTTGGGAGCTTGAGGTAGGAGAGTTACCACGAGTTTAAGGCCAGACTGAACTACATTGTGAGACTCTGTATCAAAAATCAAAATTAAAAACCCAAACAAAATGAAACTGCAGAAAAAGAAAAAAGGAGAAGGAGGAGAGGCTTCCGCTCACATAGCCTACAGGCCCATGTGGCAGACACCTCCTGGGGGACGCCCAACTCCAAGGTTGAGGGTCTCAAATCGCAGGGATCCAGATCTGCTCTGTGGCCTTGTCATGCCTCTCTGCCACATGGACAAGAATAGCAAAGGAGGCCTTTCCAGAGACAGACACTAATAAAAGACACTTTCACAGAGTGCAGACCCAGACAGCAGTGAACTCACTAGGACGTCAGGCATGCTCCCAGCCCCGACCTTTTCCCCAGGCCAAGAAGCACTTTAGCATTCATAGGCAGTAAGACGCTCTGAACTATCCCAGTGGGATTCTTCCTTCCCTGTTGCTAATTCTGCTGTTTAGAATCTTAAATATGGAGACAGCTTCAGGTAGAAGTATTAATCTAAGGATCTCATATTGAGTTCCCAGGATGTGTCAGGCACTGTGTAAGGCAGTGAGGACATAGGGATTCCTAACACAGATGATCACTGTACAATTATTTATAATAATAAAAACCTCTTAAATAGATGGCCAGAAGCCTGGGATCAATTATGGACTATTTACTTAACATTACCTATATTAATGTTATTTAAGTATCAAAATGCCATTTGTTATAACAAAGAGAAATGTATTACTTTGTTTATTTTTAAAATTAATGGCACTGGGCATGGTGGGCACACCTATAATCCTTGCACTTGGGAGGCTGAGGCAGGAGGATCATTGTGAGTTCGAGACCAACCTGGGCTACAAGGCCAGCCTGCCTGCATAGTGAGACCTTGTCTCAAAAAAAGACAAAATAAAAAATTAAAAAATAAAATAAAATTAATGTTACTGGTACATTTTAAAATTTTTTATTGGTACATTTTAGATATACATTATGGTGATATGCATCATAGGGAATTTGTGCCTGTAAGTAATATATCTTGATTCTTTTTTCCCCCAAATCTCCTCCCCTCCTTTCAGCCTCTCTCCCCCTCCTTACTTACAAAAGCTTTATTTCCATTTTTCCTTCTATTCCTTTTCTTTGTTTTCCCTTGCTTCCCTTTCCTCCCCTCCCTGGTTCTCCCCTCCCCCTTTTAACATTTACTTCGCATTTCCCAGTATCCATGATACATCGTGGCTCTTATTTTTTTTTTATCGTGGCTCTTATTTACACTTTCAGTTTCTCACACTAGAGAAACAATGTGATATTTAAACATGTGTGTCCAATTTATTTCACTTAAGAGTATGGTCTTAAGATGCATCCATTTACTTAGAAATGTCTCGATTATCCTTCTTTATGGCAGTGTGGTACTCCATTGTATAAAAAACTCACAACTTTATCCATTCATCAGTTGATGGGCATCTGGGCTGGTTCCAAGATCTAGCTATTACAAGCTATGTCACTATATACGTGGGTGTGCATTTATCACTGTGATATGGTGATTTAAATTCTGTCAAGAAGATATCAAGAAGGAAAATAGTTATGTCAAATAGAATGTCTAGTTTCAGCTTTTTGAGGCATCTTCACACTGATTTCCACAGTGGTTGTACCAGTCTACATTGCTACCAACAGTGGAGAAGGGTTCCTTTATTCCCACAGCTTGTCAGCATTTGTTATTGGCTTATTTCTTCATGATAGCCATTCTTTCTGGATAGAATCTCAGCAGTATTTGAATTTGCATCTCTTAAATGATCAGAGATGTTGAACATTTTTTCCATATATTTATTTGCTGCTTGTACTTCATCTGAGATGTGCCTACTCATTTCAGTGCCCATTTTTGGGTTGGGTATTTAAATTTGAGGAAGATCTGCTTTGGAGGGGTTCTTTGTATAGTCTAGATATTAGTCCTGTGTATGAGGAACAGCTGGCAAAAATTTTTTTCCACTCTGTAGGTTGTCTTTTCACTATGTTGGTAGTTTATTTTGCTG
The DNA here is from genome assembly GCA_004027295.1 of Dolichotis patagonum. NCBI lineage: Eukaryota > Metazoa > Chordata > Mammalia > Rodentia > Caviidae > Dolichotis > Dolichotis patagonum. Next base: position 30,093 of record PVJX010001215.1, on the reverse strand, counting down.
TGTAAAAAGTGTATTATTTTCAGAGGGAAAGAACCCCCAGCTATTAACATATTTTAATACTTTTATAAAAACATTTTAAACCTATATAGGAACCAAAGATTGAAAGAATCAAAGTACTGATAGCTACTATCTCTGAATGGTGACATGATGATTTCAAGTTTTCTACAATGAGCAAGTTTATTTTGGAGAATCAGATGAAGTCAAACATGAAGAAGGCTGTAAGAGGAGTCCAAGACAACAGAGGTATCTGTCATCTGAGGATACGGAATCTGTGGCTTTTACTGCCAGGCAATCTACTAAAAACTTTTAAGTAAAAGGGATGGTCCTGTTCTACCAATAAAAAGAGCCCATGTGGGAAGGCAGACAAGCTGACAGCCACTGCAGAGGTCCTACCTGTAGCCTTTGTTTCAGGCTTTGAACTATGTGCCACTAGGATTCTTTTGGGGTCTGCTATGGTTTGGGTATCAGACTTCCCTTCAAGACCCATGTGCTAAGGCCTTGGCCCCAGCCTGGAACGTCTAGGAGGCTGAGCCAGTGGAAGGAAATAAGGTCACCAGGGTTGTCTCCTTTAATAGTCGACAGGGACCCTGGCCCTTCCTCTCTGCTTCCTCAATGCATGAGGTGCGCTGCATTCTTCCCAGGCACCTCTGCCATGATGTCCTGCCCTCTCACAGGCCCCAAAGGAACACAGTCAAGTGACTAGAGCCTCTGAAACAGCAAGCCAAAATAAACCTTTCCTCTCTTCAAGCTGTGTCTTAGTTACTTTTGTCTCATCGCTGAGACAAAATACCCAACACCCAAGGTTTACTTAGCTCACACTTTGTGGAGGTTTCAGCCCATAATCGGCTGGCTCCGAGGCTGGGTGGCGTGGCACAGGGCAACAGTTCATGGTGGCGGAAGTCAGCAAAAGCAGCCAGCAGAGAGGGGAGAGCAAGCCTCCTTCTGTCCCCCATATCCTACGCAGGCTACTAGCCCTAGGGCAGGTGTAGCACTCACACCCTTAGTCCCAGCACTAGAGCACCCACAATCGATCACAAACTCTAGATTCAGCCACCTCTGTAAAGCCCGGCCCCAAGGACCCCAAGGGACTTTGTGAGGACATGGGAGACACAAACCATAACAAGTTGTTTATCTCTAGTGTTTATCACAGTGATAAGATGCTAACATGGGGGCGGGGGGGGGAGGCAGTAAAATAATAGGGATCCAGCTTCCCAGTCACCTCAGCCTGCTCCTCTCAAACGCAGCAGTGCAAGGCTTCATTTTTCCCTGTACTCTCCCCCCTCCTCGCCCTTCTGAATGTACACAGGAGATTTCACTTAGGTATAAAGTCTCCATTGCTAAATCCTGAAAATCACAAAGGTGATTCTGGAATTATAAACGAATGCTCTGCGTGGTGCTTTTCAATCAAATGATACTAACAGAATCAAGAAAGATAATCTTCCAAAAGGCAAGAAAGTTTCTTAGGGAAGAGCTGCATTCATCTTCACTGAGTGCGTGCAGCCTTCTCCCTTTGAAAACAGTGGTGGGGACACAGGACACCGCAGACACATTCACAGGCCGGGAGATGCAGGTCTCCCCGGTCGGCCTCTGCCCCTGAACCATCGCTGCAGACAGGCTCAGGCTGCCCGTGCCTTTCTCAGTGGAGGTCTAGCTGAGCAGGGAATGTGCTACGGAAAGAGGCCAAGAAGTTGTCTTGGTGACACTAGGCTGTGGTAATAAAAGCACCACAGACTGCATGGCTTAAATAACAGAAATTTCTTTCTCACAGTTCTGGAGGCTGGAAATCCAAGATGAAGGTAGCAGCATGGCTGGGCTCTGCAGCCTGCTTCCTGGCGTGGAGGTGGCCCTCTTCTTCCTCTGCCTCCACAGGACTGGGAGCGCAGAGCAGGAACATGGAGGGTTTGGGAAGGGCCAACCCCACTCCTGTGGGATCCACCCTTCCGACCTCATCGCCTCTTCATACCATCGCCCGGGAGGCAGTAGGAAAGTCAACATATGGGAGCGGATGGGCACAAATATTTAGTCCACAACAGAGGCACTGGATACACTAAATAAACATGCGAACTGATGAGTGAAGAATTTGAAGTTTAACAACTTGATTTCAAGTCATTTCCTAATTACTGTGACCAAAACTTTATGTGCAAATAATCTGTATGTAATGACAAAGTATTAAATGGTCATTCTATAAATATAGCTTCAGAGACCTCTGAGGCTTGAAAATACTTTAGAAATCCCTTATTTTACACATAAGGAAGAGAGGAACATAGGTAAGTTTACTATGGAAAAGGCTAGCGTACGAGGTTATGTGCAGGATTATATAACAGCCTCCCTTGCACAAAATCTGGCTTGTGAGAGATGGTTAGTGAGTGGTACTCATCGCGGTGCTACACTGCTCCAATGGCACCATTTACATCCGAATGTATGGCCCAATTTTATGTTTTGCACTTAAGATAACTCAATTCAACTCACTCCCACGAGTCACTTAGGTATGTGTAAAATGGTCTTAGAGGAGTAGGTCAACGTGTCTACTTTGTTTAACGTGGTTTTAATATTGGATTGTATATTTCATTTATTATTATTTTTTGTGTGTGGTACTGGGGATCAAACTCACAACCTTGCACTTGCCAGGCAGGTGCTGTGTCACTGAGCTATTTCATTTATAATTATAAAATATATATCAATTAAAAAGCCAACATGGTAAAAACATTCATTGATATTAGGGGAAAAAACTGTGCTCATTTCATAGACATGGCGTATGAGCCAAAAATCCTCAAAAAACTTTCAAATGTTGTAGACACCAAGGAGTGGACAGAAGTATGACACGTAGTCATTTAAAGGCATTTAATAAAAACCCACTCCAGCAGGAAATTCTGTTGGGAAGGACTTAAGAGGATGCGCATGTTCTATCTCCTCGGACTGCTGCAAATCCAACAATGATATGGGTATTTTCAGTCAGTGGTTATTAGCAAACAGTGCTTCACTTCCAAGAGCAGTATTGTTAGGAAGAGTTCTGTCAACAAAGTGGACTTTTAAAAGATCTTTAAACCACCAGCGTTCATGCCTTTGTTCGTTTTGTATTTACCCAGTGCCCCGTGTTAATATTCCAATTCTAAATTCAAGTGGAAATAAAATACAGAAAGTCTACCTAACTCCTTTAAAATTTCATTGGCACATTTTAGATACACATAATGATTATATGCATTATAGGGAATTTGTACTTATACATGATACATCTTTGCCTCTTCTTTTCTCATCTCTTTCCCCTCCCTTCAACCCCTCTTCCCCTTCTTATTTACCAAAGCTTTGTTTCCATTCTTTTCTTCTATTCTTTTTGTTTTCTTACCCCTTCCTTTTCCCCTCTCTCCTCCCTTATTTTTCTTTCCATTTGAACATTCCCATCCCCAAGTCTGCCTGATTTCCATAGGAATTACTTGATAGATTTTGGATGTGCCCAGGGCAAACAGCTTGAAATAGAGGAGATCTCTTCAAGGCTGAGACACCCTGGCAGGGTTTACACAATTGACAAAACCCGACCAGTAAAACCCGACTCAGTTTCATAAGCAACATGATTTTTCAATTTTCACCCTTAAGTTTCAGGCTTTATTTACAGTGTACCCATGGTTTAAAAGAACTCTGTCTCCCGGAAGAGCTGGACAGTGTACCTGCCACAACTGCAAAGTCTGCCCAATACTTCATTGCCGTACTTTTTATTCCAGCCATCCTAGTGGATGTTGAAGTAGTAGATCACTAAATTCTGATTCGTAGATTCCTGATGACTAAAGATCCTGCGCATCTTTCTATGATCCTGTTATCATTTGTATTTTTTTAAAAACATCTATTCAAATCTTTCATCATGTTTTAACTGAGTCATCTTCTTATTATCTAGTAATAAGAGTTTGTCATATACATTCTGGATACTATACGACACATAACTTGCAAATATTTTCTCCCACTCTGTGGGCTGTCTTTTCACTTAATTGATGGTATACTTTGAAGCACAAAGTTTATAATGTTGCTGAAATCCAATTATCTATTTTTTGGTCACTTTTGGTTTTCCCATCATATCAAACCATTCCTTAGTCCAAGATCATGAAGATTCCCTCTTGTTTTCTTCTAAAAGTTTTACAGTGTTAGTGCTCACATTTAGGTTTATGGTCCATTTTGAGTTAATTTCTGTGTATGGTGTGAGATAGGGGTCCCAACTTCATTCCTTTGCCTGTAGATTTACAACTGTTTAAGCACCATCTATCAAACTTGGAGTGATTTTAATATGCATTTCCAGTTAAAAACAATTAAATTCTGAGCCAGGCATGGTAGTGTACACCTGCAACCCCAGCACTTGGGAGACTGAGGCAGAAGAATTACTGTGAGTTCAAAGCTCATGCCAGCCGAGACTACACAATGAGTTCAAGAATACACTGACTCCTGTCTTAAAATAAAATATAAAATAAAATAAAATAAAATAAAAAATTCTAATCCAACACCTTCTTTTGCAGAAAAGAAAATTCAGGTCCAGAGAGAGTACATGAAAGTGAGTCTGTGTTCAGAATAAAGACACAGAGGGGAAAACTTGGTTCTATCCTGTTCTTTAGAATTTCTGTATCTTGTAAGGGAGGTGAACACTAAAATGCAGGATGTTCAGGATACATGTTAGGTGGGGTCACCAAGAAGAAACTAAGTAACTACTGTACCTGGTTATTTAAGATTCACCCAAGACACTCATTCTAAGCACTAGGTAGGCAGGGGTAGGAAGGAGGGGTGGGGTTAGGTTGAGGAATGAGGAAAGCTCATTTACAAAAGCTTCTGAACAAGAACATTGTGGGAAGTATAAGGAGGCAATAGTGTGGGGAGACCATCAGTACAGAAGAGGGGTAACAGGAGAGGGGGCTGAGGCAGAGCTGGGACCAAACTAGAAAGGACCTAGACACACAGCTGAAGACTAGGCTGAGTTTCTCCTCCTTCCTGGGTAGGCAATGGGTTCTTATCACAGGAAATTGAAGCCACCAGATTTGCGCTGTAGAAACGTGGTTGCTGGTAATCCACTGCCTGGAAAAGGTGTTTAGGAGATTTTCAAAACAGCTCATGACTCAGGACTAAAAAGCACTACCCTAAGCCCACAACCTGTTCTCAGGTGCAGCTGGCAGATGCGTGCTTATGGCTAGAACAGTGCTTCTAAAACATCTGGCATCTGCATGTGGGTTTGAGGAGGAGCTGGACGGAAGTCTCTCTGGGGTGCCACAGCCCCATCACCTCCTTGGGCCCACCCAGGCAGACACACCCAGTTATGTTCCTGACTGAGCCGAGAGCACTCTATTTTGCAACCTACGCCTACATTAGAATGATAATGTAGAGAGGGAAAAGAGAACATGCATTCCCATGAAAATTCCTGAAGTGGGGTGACAGTGGCTGCTCTTTGGTGGTAGGAGAACACAGAGTGGAGTTAATCCCTAGGACTTCAACGGCTCTCACCCCCATCCTGTCCCCAAGTGCTAACAACACGTTTGCTGAACTTGCCACTCTGAAAGGGTCATGTTCCTGGCTCCTGGCCTCTCCCAGTAATAATAAAAACACATAGTCTCTCAAAATATCTCGTCAGCTGTGTTTTCTTTCTAGCTGTAGCTAGAAAGCTAGACCTAGCTGTCCAGTTCTCTCTGGGAAGTGAAGTCCTTTTAAACTTTCCTGAAGTTGAGGACTCTGGTACTAGCCAGATCTGATATTAATTTTATTTCTCTTAAATGGACAGCTCTCAAAAGATTCTCATCTTTTAAGATTAAGAAGATGCACCCTAGTTCTAATACAGTACTCTGTTTTCTTCTGGACTCTGTTCACTCAAATCTTCTTTCAGAGTATAATCTCCTGGAGGGTAGGGGCTGTGCATATATCTTGCTTACCTTACTAATCCACTACTGTCAAGGTTCCTGGCCCATCAGAAGTTACCTATTATCAGGACTTGTATCTCTCAGCTCTTGGCAGCTATAGATACCTGCAGGCCCCTGAGCCAGGTTTAGTTCCAAAAGGCCTCATCAAGAGGTGAGCAATAAAGGCAGGAAAGAGCCTGGACACCGACCTTTGAGAGCTGCAAGATCTTTTTTGTGGTGCTGGGACTGAATTCCTGCCAGTCTCATTATGATTCCCACATTTCCTATCAGTTAGCTATGCCTGTGCTTTTTCTTCTACAAATCCTTTATACTTGGCATGCTTTTTACTTGGCCCTATTGGAGTACCAAGCAGTGCACATTCATATGCTATTTATTATTTAATTTTTTTGCTGTAAAAACAAAAAAAATGCTGTATTGCTTCTTTTCTAAAATTAACACACAGGTTATATAATGAAACATGAAAAAAATAATAAAACATGAAGCTAAAGCTAAAATTCAGAAGACTTGATTAATTTCTCTCCTCCCCCAGAGTGATACACCAAAAGGGCCTTTCCAACTCTGTAATCTGACGGTCCAGGAAGCCATCAAAGCTCCTCCGAGCCAAAAGTCTTCATAATTTGCTTGCGTTGGAAATCTACAAGTGAATTTAAAAAGGGTAAGCAATCTGTAACAAGACCAGGAAGCTATTCAAGGACAAGATTAGGTGGCTGTTTTTCTTGGTTTTAGCTACAGAGATCAACACCAAGTCCTCCGACAGGATAAGAATTATACTTTCAGCAGTTACCGACAATGGCAAATGCCACAAAGACGTGAGCAAAGAGCATGACCTAACGCTGAGGAACAGCAGAATGAAGCAGGTAATTCTCACAAATGTTAGTGTCAGTGCTGCAGTTTATTCTCTCTCTCCTGTTGAAAATCTGACCCTGCCAGAGCCATTGCAGTCTCAAATATGGTCTTCCCCAGAGAGCTGCTTCTTTTAAACTTCAGGGTGACTTTTACCTGGAAAGAAAGTTGCCATCTCTCTAAGACCTTGGGATGCTTTGATTATGATCACATTCCAAAGAAGTGCATTTATATTCATGAAAATAATTTTAGCAAGGATTTGTCAAATAAAAGAATGAGGTAATGTGTATAAACATGTAAAACACTGGAAAAGTTTTCAGCTTTTGCAGAGAAAAACTAATATACCAAGGATCCCTGGCAGCAAGGATGGTCAATAGAGACGTCTACACACTGCCCAACCTCACAGTGCAAGGTCTGAGCTGGACATCATGCCAAATACCAAGCAACTAGCAAATACCCTCAAAAGACTCAAATTTTGGCCAGAGAAATGACTTACATACACAGAGGAGTGAATGCAGAGAAGTGAAAGAGAGATAAGCAGAAAAGCTGAAGAAACAGAAGCTAAGTGTTCAGATCAGTTCATACTGGGCTGTGATGTACTGGGCACTAGGGTGGGGGGGGACAGGCGGAGACCACAAATTACTTAGGAGAAGCTCTCTGTCTTTGATTGATAATGAGACAGAAATATCTCTGCATAACAATTTCTAAGGCACGCTTTCATCATGGACACCAGGAAGGAAACACAGAGCTCACAGAAACTTTGATGTAAATGTAGCTTTAAGTATTTTTTTCTTCTTGTAGTGATCTGACACTTTCTCCTTTTCAAAAATAGCAGTGTATTAATTCCCTGTTAAATCTGCTTTTGAAATGTGCGTTTACGTCTGGCATGACTTTACCCCATGTCACCTGGCCCTGCCCCCACATTCCTGCTCCTTTTGGCAACACCCACCTAAATTTCAACACATTTTCTCTCACAAACTCAGTGTTAGTTTAAGTCACTAACTATATTTAGAACTTTCCTTCATCCCCTCTGAAATATAAAGGATGAGTGCAGAAATGGAGGTGTCTTGTTTATGAAGAAAGAGTGCCCATTTTTAATCAGTGTGCTTCAATACATCCTTTCTGTATTTGAACATGGCTTTGACAGATACAGGGTGAGATGAAAACTCCACAGTGATTGGAAAACAAACAAGCAGCATTCTTCATCTTATTGTGTGAGCTCCCCACACAGTGTGTCATGTGGAATTTGTGTGGGATCTTATTTACTATGTCACAAAAGCCGTCCTTCGTGTATATTTATGCTGGGACAAAACAGGCTGTTTTTTATCTGAGTCAAATGTCACAGCAGAAAGTGATACTCTGGAATGTTTCAAAAACATTCCAATGCTTTTGATCTATTGGAAAATAGAATTGGTCTTTCACAACAACTTAGGAAGGCATATTTAATAAAAATAAAAAGACCTCTGGTTGGAGACTGAGCTACGAGGAATAGTAGGAGATCCACTGGTTTTGTCCAGAGGTTGCCCTAACCTGACACAACACGGAAGGCAGACTTGGGGTAACCACCTCCTGTCTTACTTTTATACACATAGCGCCTTGCTGAGTTCAACTTGGCCCATGTAGGCTCCCGTCAGGGGAAAAATATTTCTTTCTTTACCGCATGTGGGAGGTTTTATTTTCTTTTAGTTTTATACTCTCCATTATCTTTCCACCCTCATGAGTGTGTATCCCCTTGAAAGTTGTTTCAGTTCATAAAAAATTTGTTTTAAAAATAAGTTTTTAAAAGAACAGAGGATTAGGGCAATAGCTCCTAATTCCCTTTTCATAATTTTCCAAAGAACTGGTCAGTTAGGAGATGGCTAATTCTGCAGAATAGTTGAGTGAAGGCTTAGGACAAAATGCAGAAATACAAGCTGAGGAGGCTTCTTTCCTGTTTTCAGCATTGTGGCTTTCTAGGAAACCTGCAGTGAGCTCCAACTCTGGGCCATGTATGGGTGTGGCTCTGAGAGCCCCTGGGGCCAAGGCTCACTCACTGTGACACAAATGGACCAGGGAGCTGCACTCTCCTGCCAGTCCCCAAGCAAGCGATGTCAAGCAGGTGACACTGTACAGTAAACATTTATGGAAGGGAAGAGACTGGAGGAAAACGTAAATCATGGGAATGAAGTAGCTAGATCATGACTTGCACTGGTATCCACTAGGTTCCGGATATTTGTTGAGAAAACGAGTCCTCTAAGCAAAACAGCCCATATCTAAAGTTTTTTTGTTTTTCAAGCTTCCTTTGAAGACTGGTTCTGGGGACAAAATCAGTGAAAAAGATCTTGTTCCCAGTAGCAAAGTCTTAAGCGTCACATTATGAAACTTCAGCATTAAAACAATGTGGAGTTCAAAGGAGAAATAAAGAAATAGATGGATCACAATACAGGATTGAGAGTAGGTTGGGTATTTAATTTACTATAAAGGTACATATACTTTAAAGGTGTATCACTAAAAAGGCAGCGCTTCACTAAAAGAGATACTCAATAAAATGTGTTTAATGCCATTAGGTGACCATGTGAGAGAAATAAATAAAGCCATATTTCTATCTCATTCCTTACACCAAAATTCATTTTGGATGGATCAAATCTTCCAAATGTAAAAAGACGTAAGATGAAACAGAGGTGAAGAATGAACACCTGAATATTCTCAAAGGGGACAGTTTCCTTCTACACAGTAACCAAAGACTCAAACTCCAACAACAAACAGGAAAAACATTTCCAGTACGGCTATGAAGGGCTGACACCCTTAATTTAGAGAGTTACTGTGCATTTTACCCATCACAGCGGCAATCCCCTTGGGAGGCTCTGGAGACACTGGCAGAGATTCTGGGGAAGGGAGTGTCTGTGAGATGCAACATTCTGGTGGATTTGGCAATGCTTATTAAAAACCAGAAAACATGTATCTCAGCAACCCCTGGGCCACAAAGAATTTACTTCATACTCCCACAGTCTGACGTTCTGTTCCAAGGTCAAGGTCTGAGAAGCGGTTTTATCCACAGTTCACTGATCACACGGTGGAAATCCACAGCTCACTGATAACTGCTCCTCCAGGTAGAGGCCTGATTCCCTCGAAACCAAATCAGATGGGCACCCTACAGACCCCAGGTCATTGTGAAGCTCACCCTACTGTCACTGCTGCTGACCTGCATCCCTTCTCCCTGGAATCTTGCATTGTGAGGGCAGGATGATGTCCTATGACCTTTCAAAAACATTTCAACCCTCCAGAGCAGGTGCTTAATGCAACATTTAATGAATGAATGAATGAATGAATATGTAAATGAGATAAACTAGCTAACTGGGAGTATTAGCTAACTAGCTAACTGGCAGATTAGATAGAAATGACAATTTTACATAGGCCAAAGGTTAAAAAAGACATAAAACTTTTCAATAGTTCTCTAATACATATAAAGTTATTCTTGGATATAAAGAATTATTTTTCTAAAAAGAAAGATTATTTTTCTTAAAAAAATGTGAAGTTTAAGTTACTTTTTAAAATTTATGTTTTAGACAGCAACATGAGCAGATAATAATGAATTTTATGAATGTAGCAGGTTGGGTAGGATTTGATGAAACCAAAAACTCTTAAGCTTGAGAGAACGGCTTGTTAAATAACAGTGTTCCTGTAAACAGGCAGGCTAGATTTATTGTGCCCCTGGGAAAGTCTCCGGAATGAACACAAAAAATGCTTCTGTTGATTAGCCCTTCTAGCTCGCGGCTGACTGCTGACCTAAAATGGAAAGCCCTGCCCTCCAGATTTTACATAACGTGCCCTTATCAATTCCTGTCAGGAGAGCTGTCCCTCGCAGGGATGTCAGCAAGGCCAGTGGTTCTGTCTGGGCCCAACTCCCAGTGCACTTCCAAGAGCCTACGGGGAGAAGCTGATCTCTTACACCTGCTTGAATGCAAGAGTGAGTCATTCTAAACTGGGGGCAAATACAAAGAAAAGGATGAAAAGGGACAGTGGAAATTAATAAAGCTAAAAAATTTATTGACACATATTCAGATTAAAAAAAAGAAGCCGAGTCCATACACGTGTGATAGAAGTCGCAAGGTTCCAGGGCAATTGTAGCCAACCCTAGAGCAACAAGAGCTTCCCTCCCCCAGCAGCCTCCCGGGTACTGGCTCAGCAGCAGGAAGCTGGCCCTCCCCAGAGGCAGCTCTGAATACTCTAAGACACTCCTGTACCCAGGACCAGGACGCTGGATGCTCATTTAGAGGTGGTAACAGAAATCTCTGTCAACACTCAAGGCTGGCTGACCCAACTTCTGGGATATTTCCAATACGGATCTTAAAAAGTATGCAAAACAGGAAATGGGAGCAGAGAGAAAACTCAGAAACTGTGAGAATAAAGTAATGCTAAAGCTGGAACGTTTTAATGAACATACAAAACATTGTAGCATGTGAACATGCATATTGATTTTTCTGACCGTGGTTGCTAATGTCCAAAAATGTCACCTCTGTCCCCAACGAGAGTCTCAGTGGGCAAATCTTGCCTCTATTCTCCCTTTCCCTAGAATGCGGCAGAAGTGAACATGTTGGACCTCTGAGATTTGCAGTTTTACCCTGAGTCTCCTGGTAGGTCTGTGTCGTCGGAAGAAGTCCAAATGCCCGGGAGCCCTTTCCAGGATGGAACCATGTGGTCACATGGGAGGCGGCTCCCAGGCTGGCCCAGCCACCCCATCGAAAGCACCAGAAAAGCTCAGGAAGGAGTGATCTTGGACAGACTGACTGAGCATGTGTATGACTCCAGCCCAGCATCGCTCACAGGGAGAACTGCCCACTCACCAAATCGAGAGGGGTAACAATCCACAAAGTCTATTATACAGCAACAGATAACTGCACCACCCCCTACACAAACTGCAAAAGCATTAAAATGGGTTTCTTGAGCTAAGACAAATACTGTAAAGGAAAAGAGTTATTAATAGGTACTCGGGGAGTTCTTGCACCTCTTCTTTGAATACCACTTCTGATGAGTGCTTCTGAATTTCCTGGGGTATTCTGAAGGACAGCATGCCGCGGTCAGAAGGAAGGCCAGGTTGGACTTCTTCCACAGCAGTCCTACCGAGAGGCTCCGGAGGAAACTGCAAAGCATCTGGGGTTGGCTGTGTGAGAAGAATCCCTGTACGCAGGGAAAAACACAATGGTGACCACAGGAGGGCCCAGGGGCCTCGGAGCTGGAGGACTCAGGGATAACATTTAGTTTCCCACGTGAAACAGCCCTGTTTGTTATTTCTCTTAGAAACTCTAGAACGCACTAGGGTTAGAGAGATATTTATTTCCATGAGCATAAATATGGATTTAATTGTGTACTCTAGGTTATGCGGCAACTCCTTTGATTCTTTATTTTCCCTAGATTTAAGTCTTACTGAATTACAATCACAGATGACTATGAAAATTTTTGTGCTCAAATTCAAACTCAAAAATATAAAACAAAGATGAAAGCACAAACTAGAACAGCAAATAAAAAACAAACAAAACACAATTTCAGAGTAATAAAACAAAAACATACTTCAGGTACTAGAGAAAGCTGGTTAGGTACAATCGATTGTTTTCCCCCTGAGAGCTCATTCCTTTTTTTTTTGGTACTGGGGATTGAACTCACAACTTGATGTTTGCCAAGCAGGCACTTATGCCACTGAGCTAAACCCACTGATAGCTCATTCCTAACAAGCCAGCAGCCTGAAGGTACTTAGCCTCTTCACGATTCAGGATCTGCAGAACTATCTTGAAACTATCTGGAAGAAAAAAAAAATGGTTCCATGATCCTCTGTAGCAGTGCAAGTTCTAGGTGAGTGTCCTAACGTGAAAAATGAGAGAGTCTAAGAACAGTGCCGCTGAGTTTAGGGCACATATGCCACAGAGGGTTGCTTGATACTGTTGAAAGTTCTAGTGTGTCAAGAGCAACCTTGCACCAGGCCCCTCACAGGAACCTCTAGTCTTCAATTTCTAGTCTTTGAATGCGTGGGGTTTCCTCTGGGGAAGACACAGCACCATCCACCGAAGACCATGTCTTCCCTCAGCAGACCCTCTGATGGTCCTTGCCCCAGGCCCGAGCTTGGCTGTCTTACCACTCTGCAAAAGCAATCCGTGGCCTACGATGAGTTGGTTTCTTATTTGAATCATATTGGAAACATTAAAAGAAAACACCGAGGACTGTTGTTCACTTGGGATGGAGGCAATTGTGGTGATGTCTGGTATTCTGTTTTCAGTTTCCTGTCTCAATATTCTCTTTCAAGTGCATGTTCTTGTTTTCTCTGAGCTTTGGTATGAGCAGGTGTCACTTGCTCAGATAAGCATGAGGTTTGAGGCTTGGAGACTGCTTAGGATATATCTGCTTTCCTCATCATATCAGCACATATTGGTATTTTCCCCCAGACCAATCTAGAAGTCACTTTAAGGTGACTGGAACTGCAGACCATTGATTTACACTGTGCAGAGAACAACAAGTACATTAGATGCTACAGTATAGCACTGCACATAGCTCTTACCCAATAGACTCAGAAACCTAAATTAAAAGATAATAAAGGGGCAGAAAAAAGTAGTTTTCCTCTCTTACACCTCTTCTTCCTGTACCCCTGAATGTACTGCCTGCAAGGAGTTTCTGGTTGTACGATTCAGTCATGGTCCATGTTCTTTCTATTGTGAGAGCCACCATCATCCTAAGGAACAGCAAGGAAAGGGGGATCCCATTAATAAAACCAGGATCTGTTCCAGGGCAACATGGGAGCTGCATCGTGGCTTCCATTCTCTCTGTGAAGGAGGGCACTGTGGAGAAGGGCCCGTGGGGTGACAGCGTGGGTGTATGTGAGGGACTGGGTCGCACAGCACTGCACAGGCCCCACAGCTCATTGGAACTTGTTTCCTGCAGCAGGGAGGCAGAGGACAAAGCTCGCAAACAGCACATCTCAGTGGCAGGACAGGATGTGATCAGGACTGGCGTCATCAGCCATACGAGACCAGCCCACAGCAGACAGCAGCCAGAAACAATGCCCTGGGTTGAAAAAGGAATCCACCCATTATAAAAGAGAAGTAACCTCAGCAAGTTGTTGTCCATGTTCTCTGAGCTGATGAAATGGCAATGCACTGGACTCAGAGAATTCAGTCCATCAAACTCCACACTAATGGATTCTGTAAGTCAAGTGAAAGTGAGCAAAACTATCATTGTAAACACATTCTGTATTACTAGTTTTTGTTTTCAAACTTGACAGTAAACTTTTCTGGTTAAAAAAAATTCCCTATTTAATGAAAAATGGATTTCAAATGCATAGCTGTATCCGTATTATAACTACTTATACAGTTTCTTAATGATAAATAGAAATGAACAAACATCACCTGCAAAGTGCTGCCTAATTGATTTTTGACATGAGCCTACATAACACAGGACCATTAGGGTAAATACAGAGCTAATAATTACAAGATGCAAATAATACTGATTAAAACAATTTTAAGGGGTATTAGATTTTCATTTGCATTACAAAGTAGCAAACAGTGAATATCTACAAAGCAAAAAAAAAATCACTTGACAGAGGATGAGACCTATTAAAAAGAATATCTTAATTTAAATATAGGCCCACGGAGCGGCCCTGAAGCAAGGCCAGCAGATCGATGTAGCTGCTGGTTTCAAACAGGAGCCTAAAGAGAATTCTTTCTGTGGTCTGTTGGCCATTTCAGAACTTTGGAAATGGAATGGTCAATTCATCAGAAAGAAATAGCAGGTGAGTATGGCAGACTTTAGGGGGCCTGCAGAGGAGAGATCCTGGAGCCTCAGGACCTGCACCATACAGTTGACTCAGGGTGCTGGGAGAACAAGGAGCTCCTCCTGTCTCTGGGGGCGGCTGAGAGTGTGGCAGACTTTCAGCGGCCTGAAGGAGAGAGACCCTGGTGCATTGGGACCTGCGCCGTGCGGTTGACTCGGGGTGCCGGGAGAGCAAGGAACTCTTCCTGTCTCTGGGGGGCAACTGTGATCCTGCCTGCGTGTGGGCTGAGAATCAGACATCTCATGTCGTCCTGTCCCCCATCACATGTCCCCCTTCCGCTCCCCCCTGCCTAGCAAGTGGGAGCCAGTGAACTACACATCTTGTGAAAAGATTGGCTAAAGAGTTTTAGTAAGAGCTCTCCATATGCAAAGATAAGGACAACCATTTGGAAGAAAACAAGAGACAATAGTGAAGATACACAGTGAGAACAGATAGTGAAGATTTCTGGTTGTCTAGCTTTGAAATTTATGCTTTCTTATGTCCCATTCTGTTCTGTTTTGTTGTGTTTAATTTTATTCCCTTTTAAAATAAAATAAAAAAATTAAAAAAAATATATAGGCCCACGCAGATACTCATACCCACTGGTCACCAAGCAGTTTCTTCTAAAGAATGCTGGATGCAAGTGTGGAAAATCGCTGGAGACTTCCAGCAAAACCCACTCCATCCTGTGAGGTACACAGCTGGCCTTCTGAGGCACAGTGACCATCTCCAGATCAGAAGGAAGGTGAGTCTCTAGTCTCTATTTTCAGGCAATGCCTAAGAGGTCTTTGGAAGTGATTTGGACCTTGCTTATATCAGTTGGATTTTCTTTTACTGAAATACTTTGCTGTCATTGAAAACTACAGCCAGCCTTATTATCTTTCACTCATTCAAGGTTTCTTTTCTACCTGCTTAATGAAGTTTTATAGCAAAAACAGCAGCACAAGTTTTGAGAACTAATTTCTGAAGATTTCATGGTCAGTCCATAAATCCTCCCTCAAATGCAGGTCGTGGGATTTAGTCATCTCCCTAACATTAGGAGGAAAGTGTCACCCTCTTTCCTGTGGGGTGACATCTCCAAGTTCTGATTAAAGTTCTGATTTAAGTCAAAACTCTTTTACTCAGACACATGAAAAGCACATTTCAAGAGACCTACAGTTACATGTGGCTAGTGGCACCTACACCAAATGGTGAAGAAAGTTCCCCTGGACAGGATCGTTCTACATGATGAAAGATGGGTTTGCATTCTTGGTTCACCAGGAGCAGCTTTTATTAATATACACATAACTAAGCATATGCAAATGACTCCAAACTGCATAGAAGGCTGTAGCCCCTGATCTCCTGATGAACGTGGAGGCAGTGCAATACCTACTAGCGCTCTGAGAGCAAATCTGAAGAAGCAGCACACTTGTCTCTGGAGTCCAGAAGACTAGTTCCATCTCCTAAATGCTTACAACACACATCATGGCAAAGCCGGAAGTGACCAAGAATGGAGGAGTGACAGGCAGTATTTCAGTTAAATTTGGGCTTGACTCGATTTCCCCTCACTTTGGTAAAAGTTTTCAATATAACACATCAGTTCTGCATGATGCTCTAAGACAACATTTGACACCTAATGTTTACTAACTTAGGATTTTACATTGATCAAAATTCACTGTTCTTGAAATTTCATATAAAACAATAACAGATGCAAAAGATTTTAGAAGATGTATCTTCACCTTTAACTCCAGGGCATACACTAGAAGATTGTTTTTAAATATTCTATTTATCTGTCTATTTTTTAAAAAAAATTTTATTTTAAAGAGAGTAAAACTAAACATAACAAAACAGAACTAATCAGATCAAAAGAAAACAATGTAAGTAACACAGATTTCAAAGTAAGACAACAAGAGATCATCACTGGCTATCATATTGTCTCTTGTTTTCTTCTAAATAATTGTCCATATCTTCACACGCAGTGAATTCATACAAAACAAAATAGTATTAAACTGATCAGAACAGAAGGATCAAGGCATTACAGGCCTTCAAAACCAGACAACAGGGAAGTCAACAATGGCTGCCGTAATGTCCCTTGTTCTCTTCAAAACAGCTGTCCATACCTTCATGTATGTTGAAATTAAACAATACAAAACAGACTAAAATCACTCTGAACAAAGAATAATAATGCTGCTGAATTTCACAGCATAATGTTACGGAATCAGCACTGGGTACCTTAGGGTCTCTTTTTCTTCAAAGCAGCTGTTCATGTCCTCATGCATTATATAATTGATTCTCATAAATTGTTTAGGAGAAGTTTTATGCATGTATGAGTCTCTACATGTACACCTATCTTTTCTGTATTAGAGGGAAAAACAAAACAACAGACAGGCAGATGAAGAAATACAAATGCCTGTCTATTTTTTGAAGACAGCATCTTGCTATACGTCCCCGGCTGGCCTTAAGCTTCTGGGCCCAAATGATCCTCCTTCCTCAGCCTCTTGAGTAGCTGGGACTGCAGGCTTGCATGACCACGACTGGCTCTTTTGACTTTTTTTTGTAAATTGGAATTTGCCTTTTTCCCCCCTTAAAAGTGAAGTACAATTTTTACAAAGCTGGTTCATTGAACCAATCAAGTGAATCTCAACTGACTCGCTGCCCATGGGTAGCCTCTGGACTTTCCTGAAGCCACTGTGAATGCCTCGGAAGACGCTGACGCAGTCACAAATAAATGCTTTATTCTTCTAAGTCAGATCATTTTGATAGAATCTTAGTTTAGGAAAACAGGGCACAGTTCAGTATATGACAACAAACTATGTTTGGAATAGAAATCTGTAGGGGAGTAAAACGGAAGTCTCTAGAAACATTCTTTGAAAGGTATTCCTTCAATTTTAGGGTTCCATCGCTCTGTGTAATTTCCAGTCTTGCACACAAACAGCTGACGTGAAAAATGACTTCCCTTGTACACATGTCTGCTCGTATAATATACGCAGTCTTCCTGGACCAACAGGAAGCTGAGGTCAGGGGGGCAGGGCCGCAGCACAAAAGGGGTGTCCTGTACGTTAATTAATGCCCATGCCTTCTCCATCTGCCCTCACCCTCACACAAATGCAGACCCAAGTGATCAAAACAAGGTGACAAGAACCGTAAACACACTGCAGCAAATATATTTCAGAACAGCAAATACCTTTCATTTAAACACTGACTGAAGGCAACAGGCAGCGGCCTGGAGACTTGAAAGTGACCTCTGATCTCTGACCTTTGCTTACCTGCTCCCCTTGGTGGTTTTCCACACCTGCGTACACAGCTTCTGTGGTTGCCTGTGGTTTTGTCAGGGTTCATTGCCCAAGAGGATCCCCAGAGCCAAGACTCAAGGGCCCAGTTCTCCAATGGCCTTCTTTTGCCTCTATTTTCTTAGGTTTCTCGGACTACATTTGTGGTTTCATAGCAAGTCAGCTTCTACAGTGGCTTACAGCTAAATTTGGATATTCTAGGAAGCATCGACTGAAGCAGCAATACTGTGGTCACCAGTGTCCTCACACTCCGCTGACTCTGGTTCTGAAGTGACAGGACCATGACATCAGATGAGCACCCTTGCGCACGGTTTGGAACGATTAAAAATATTAAACGTAGCAGCAAGAGAGTGAAAAATATCCAATCATGTTAGCTGTTCTACACAAACTTTCTTGTGGCCCATACACGTGGGCAGGTGGAACAGCTTGTATGTGTGAACAATAAAACTATGACAGTATTTTTTTTTTTTTTTTTTTTTTTTTGGTACCGGGGATCAAACTCACGACCTTTCACTTGCCAGGCAGGCGCTTAAGCCACTGAGCTAAATCCCCAGCCCTTATGACAGTATTTTTGAGAGTGATCTGATCCCTTACACTATCCATCCATCCATCCATCCATCTAATATTTCAAGTCAAATGACTGGTTATGCCAGATGCTAAGTCACACTACCTATGTCCTTTTATCTATCTAAGCTAACTTAAAATTTCCCAAATCACTGGTTAAAGAGACCAAGTGAACCCCTCACTAGTACAATTACCCCAATAACAAGGCCACGGCAGGATTTTTACCACATGCTGTTTTCCCCCTTTTGAGATGGGTTTCGCTAAGGTGCCTGGTCTGGCCTGGTCTTGAGCATGCAATCCTCTCTGCCTCAGCTTTCTCAACAGCTGGGCTTCCAGGTGTGTGCCACCATGCCTGGCCTACTATATGCCTTCAACTTGTGTGTGTTTACGTTTCGATTTGAGAGGAAGAAAAAAAGCAGAGACGTCAGTAGGCTCAAAGACCTACAAAACAGAGCAGAGTTAAAATATGAAATGACTCTCCTGCCCTTGGTGCAAATATCAACAACAAAAGACTTCCTGGCAACACTTGGAGATTTTAGAGGCATTAGTAACTTTCCAAAACACAGTTCTGTGACTTTTATTCTAAATGACTATACAAACAAATCACTCAATAGACTGCAGAAAGTGGGGCACAAAATGACTGGGAGGCACACAATATCATGCACAATAAGGGAACAGGACCAAAATTCAATTTGTCACTTGGTTAGAGCACAAAATTCCTAATTAACTTAGGAGGCTGTGTAAATGTGTTGGGCACATGCATGTGTAATGGAGAAGCACTCTCTGATTACCATCCCTGAATTAAGAGCTGTGGTCCACTTCAGGCTGAGGTGCCCTACAGGTTCATCAAAAAGGATTTAACTTATTCATTTTAAAAAATGTGCCACATCAATCTGATGGAAATTGATTTAGAATTTGATTTAGAAAGCAACCAGAATGAGTTAACAGACTCAAGATTTGACCAACTGGTCACTTCCTCCGCCATAGCTATGGCTTCATTGCTCCAGTGCCTTCGGTACTTTTAGCTTCGCCTCCCTTTGCCCCTTTTCAATGCAGCCACTTTCAGCACTCCTTCATGGCAGTGCAAAAATGTCTACATCATTTGAAATCTTTTACTAAAAAAGTTGTTTGAAAGAATTGATCTGGGCCAGGCACAGCAGTGCACACCTGCCATTTCAGCACTCAGGAGGGCTGAGAGAGGAGGATTGCTGGGAGTTCAAGGCCAACTTGGATGACATAGTAAGTTCAAGACCAGCCTGGACTACATAGTGAAACCTTCTTTCAAAAAAAAAAAAAAAAAAAAGAATTGAGCAGCAGAGCGGGAAATGCTTTCTTTTTCAGGATGACTGTTTCTGACAGACAAGAACCTTTGTGACAAACTTCCCATGCTAAAATATAGACCTCGGTTGATGTTAGACAACCGGAAGCCCAGTGAAAATCTGCTTGCTTCTTCCAACTAGGCTGAAGGGAATTTAACTTGGGATCTAATGAAGGAAACTATTTCGTCCACAGTCGAGGCTTGCCATGGACGTTGCAGAAAGCCTGGGCCCACATCCTGCAGGCTGGGGTACCTTGCAATCCAGGACCTGGAGGAAAGCTCAGAGACCGTGGCATGCACAGTGCAGAGGGAAGGCGGGGAATGCAGAATGTTGCTCTGTGCTCTTTTTCACTCTCACTTGTTTATACTTGCTTAAGTAACCTATGTTTACTCTTCCGTTGGAGGTGAGGTTACTTAACTTTTGTATCATGCCCGGAGCATAGAATTATAAAATAAATGAATATTATCTCATACATTCCTTGCAGCAGCCGTCTCCTTACTCCCTCTCCACACAAACAACTTCTAAGCAGTGAAATTGTGAGTGTTCTTTTTCCCTTTTATCCCAGGATCATTTATTCTATCAAAGGCCACTGAATGAAAGGACCAAATGACAAAGAGGAAAAAGGCTCATTTTGAGTAGGAGTTTCCTTTTCCATTCCTGGCTTTAATTATGAGGCTAAGGCTTATTTTTAGTCAAAAGAAAAGAAAGAAAACTCTTTGGTGATAAAAAGAATTGTATGGCAATGAATGCTAATATTTTTAATACATCTTTTAGAATTTGTGGAAATATATTAACAAAATATTTATAGCTCAAGTTTACGAAAGAATAGACAATCATACATAGGGCTGGACAAGTGTCACAGAAGCATTTGATTGGTGATGAGTTTATAAAAACTGTGGTCCATTCCTAAGACACTGTAAATGAAATGAATATGAATGATAAATATAAAAACTCTTAAAAGGTGAACATTCCTGGGTAAAAAGATTTAGGCCAAGCACTGTTCCAGGGCATTCTTATTAAAACAAGCATGTCCTAGGGACTGTTCTCTCCTTCAACAGAATTGATCCTGGAGATGCAGCTCAGTGGTAGAATGCTAGCTTAGCATGCATGCGATCCTGGTTTTGATTCCCAGTGTAAGAGAAAAGGCGAGGGAGAGAGACTATGAATTTAAAAGCATAACTTTTCTAGTAAATTATGCAGCCTGCGCTCCTAATTTGTACTTGTCACAGTACTGAACTCACAATAGGAAAAGGAGACCTAAGCATCTTTGACAGGTAACTTCATGAACAGATGCCTAAGATGTCTTGGACTTCAGTAAAATATGAGCTCAGTCATACTCTGAGTCTTAGACTTAAAGTAAGACCTGTAGTAAGATGTGTAAGACTTGTAGCATCCTTGAAAAACAGAACCGGAGAAGCCATACAGATTGCTTTGTTCAGTGGTTCTCAGCAGACGCTTCCTGGACACTGCATCAGGACCAGTGAGAGGTGTATACTCCTACAGGCTCTGGGCTGGGCCTCCTTCTCTGGGCCCACTGATTCTTGCAGCCTAGAAATCTACAGTTTTAACAGGCATCTCATTTCATTTTCAGCTTTATTTCCCATTGCTGGGATACAATACCTGACACCCACCATTTAAAGGAGGTGAGGTTTACTCTGGTTCTGGGGATTCAGTTCATGTATAGCTGGCTCCAAGGCAGAGGCATCAAGATGGAAGGGCATGGCAGAGCAACACTGCTCACCTCATGGCAGCCAGGAAGCAGAGAAAGAAAGGAAGAGCCAGGAACAAAAACATACCCGCAGGTCAAGGCCCTCTAGCCCACATTTTCACAGCAGGCACACTCAGGGAGGAACCTGTCAGTGGATTAGCATCACCACAATCTATCTGCCTTCCAAAGCCCCCCTCTGCACATGTGAGAGGTTGGGACCCTTTCAGTCTAAATCATAAGATCTACATGCTCAGTTTTAAAGACCTCTGTTATCTTATCCCTCCCATTTTCAAACATAGAAATTCCGGCTTGGAGTTATCAAAGATCAGAGTGGCGAAGCTGAGCAGAATGTAATCCAATAATCAAAATATCAAACTACTGCTCTGCGATAACATTTACTAAACACTAAACTACAGAAAAGCAGAATGAACATTTATTTATTTCATGATGCCAGAGACTGAAGCCAGGGTCTCCCATATGCTAGGCAAGCACTCTCCCTCTTGCCCACCTCAGCCCCTGAATGAACACAGAAATTAAAGTTCGGCAACTAGCTCACAGGAGGATCTTGTAGGCCTTTCTTCTTCATTCTTTTCTCTCTCAAATCTTCTGAATAGCTGTCCTCCATAAGGCAACATGCGATAGGCAGCAGGGAAGCCTATGTGTGCAAGTGAGCAGAAGTGAGGTACAATTCAAAGTGGCCTGTTGTGAACACCACAGGACCTGGTTAATTAAGGGAGTCTAACAAACAGGGTCAGAGAGTTCTGAGTAGCTAGTCCTGACCCGGGCTCAGATGATGAAGAAGGACTGCACAGAGGGGAGGTGGCCTTTGCAGCCAGGCAGGCAGCAGGGCTGGGCTTGCAACACGGGCCGGGGGATAAACCAATGCACCTTCCCGTTCTCATTATGCACTACCCAGTGGAAATGTCAAAGGCTCCTGGCATTCTGGAGCTACAGCCTTCAGAGGTTCTATTTGGTGCAGAAGTGGTTGCTTAATACGGATGGAAAAGGAGAAAAGAAAGAAAACAAGATCCTCATTCCAAGCAGGGCGTCTCTGATTCTGTTTGCCTTCACTCCATTTTTTTTTTGTTTGTTTGTTTTGTTTTGTGCTGGGGATTGAACTCACGACCTCACGTTTGCCACGCAGGCACTTATGCCACTGAGCTAAACCCCAGCCTTGCCTTCACTCCTAACCCTCAGGCTCTCCTGGCTTTTGTGGCTCTGATACCCATTTAGATCCTGCCCTACTGCCTCCATCCCTTGTGGGACTCTCAACAGTCACCGGGGTTTTACAGACGACCTGTTCCCAGATGCAGACCAAAGCTTGGAGGACATTGGCAACCTTACTGGGGTCATAAAGTGAGTAAGGGACAGCTACCAGGGCTGGACCTGGGCACCCTGGGGCAGGTCAGGGCTCCCCCACGATGAAGCTCCCCAGCAAGGGAACCGGCTGACAAGGATCTGGGACAGGAAGGAAACCGAGGCGGCACTTCAGAAGGCTATGGGAGGGGCCCTGGGCTGCCAGGCACTGTTCCCTGGCTCCTTGGCCTCTTCCTGCAGGGTCAGCAAAGGCTCCCAGGCCTTGCTTAGGCAAGGACTATGCCAGACCCCAGGAAAGCTGCCAGAAAACTGCTCTGTTTATAAGCTTTAAAAAAACAAGCAAACAGACAAAAAAAACCTATAAACAATCAGCTTTTATTTTTCATCTTAAGAAAAGAAGTAGGGGAAAGGAAATGCAATTGGCCATGAATTGCCAGCCTTTTATGTTAGCATCTAAGAACATTTGAAAAAGAAGCATTTTAGACCAACTGGAAAGTCACTATTGCAATTATGCACAATTTTTTTAGTAGAACGCGTTCAGATTATGAAAACACGTACTAGTTTACCTATTTTAAAAATCATTTTCCTTTGGACTAATTAGAATGGCACTGCATGGCTGTGTATGGTACTTAGGAAGCCTTGCAGGCTAAGACCTATGAGCTACAGCTTGGAGGCTCAAAAACTTAGAGGGGAAGGAGGTAAGGAAAGAGAAGGGGAAAGAGCAAAAACATTTCAGAGCCTTCAGGACATAACGACAAAGCTCTACTCCACAATTTCAAATTTGAAAACCCCTCATCATCTCTAATCCAGGCTATGCCTGCTCTTTAAACCAGAAGAACAAAACTGGATGAAACCCCCAGTTTAAAAACACCGTGTGCTCCAAATAAGTCTGCACATCAGCAATGCAGGAAAAACACGTCAGGTCTAAATGTATTGTTTAAGGTTTTACGAAATATCTCTGTAAAACCCAGTGTTTTCTTAAAAAGCATATTATGTTCTTATCATCACTGGTCGTTAAATGTTTTTCTATTATTTTAACTTTGAAAAATCATTTTTAAAATTTCCAGGAAATCCAGCAGTGTTAAAAAGACACGACACAGAAAACAAAACCTAATAATTAAAAAGAAGGTAAGGAAGTATTCTATTTTTCAGATGATGGGCTTACAGGAATCAAATAGGAAACCATTAAATTTAATTTTAATATGGGTGAAAGTAAGATATACAAAATCCAAAAACCATGTATCACAATTATGGGAATATGCTGAAAAGATCAAAGCATAACCATAAAATAAGTAATAATAAGTTCTATGAGGAATATGTGTGACCAATTTAAAGAAAGCTGGAAATTTTTGTGAGGAATATAAAAAATAAGATGTCAGTACGTGCATAGACCATGCCATGGACTTGGTGGCAAATATTATACATTTTTCTATGAGCATTTTTCTCTAAATAACTTGTAAATTCAACATAAAATTTTCAAAGTTCATCTGAAAGAACAATCAGGCAAAAATAACAAAGAAAATTTTGCAGAAGAGTATTACATTGTTTAAGCAGCACAGCGCCAGAGTGGAAAGACTGACAAGGAGAACAATAGGTCAGAATACACAACCCAGAAATAAAACCCACACATAATCATAATTTAGCACAAACCATCCAGATAAAAAGGATGGCACCAATTAGGTAGCAATTCAAATTAAAAAATGAAACAAGCCCTTTCTCCCAATTCCCTGCAAAATAAATTCCACATGAATTTAAGACTTTAGCAATGAAAATTTTGTGAAGCAGAAAAATATCTGTGACAGAGGAAAATAAATGACTTTTTTATTTTATGGAGAAAAAGTAAAACAAAATTTCATATATGATGATATTAGAATAACAATAGATAATATGTTGCATATTATTATCTTAAAAGTACTCAGGGTACAAAATATGGGCATAAAAAATTCTCCAGTCGCTATTAGCACAAACCTTCTTTTTCTATGAACTAAGAGACACTAACAGTATAATTAACTTACATTTTTTTCTTTTTCCTTCCTTCCTTCCACCTTCCCCCTCATCCTAGAGAAATGACTTTCTAAGCTAAGAAATAATAGAAGCACCAAAAGGAACAGAGTAACAGAGCCCATCTAGAAACTCTATTTTAACTTTTTTTTTTTTAATCTTTTTGAGACAAGGTTTCACTATGCAGTTCAAGGTGGCCATGAACTCACTTTGTAGCCCAGGCTGGCCTCAAACTCGCAGTGATCCTCCTGCCTCAGTCTCTTAAATGCTGCGATTACAGGTGTGCACCACCATGCATGGCTTATTTTAACTTTTTAAAAATAAACAGCTTTACTGAAGTATAATTTACATAACATATAATATACTGATTTAAAATTTGCAATTCAAATGTTCTCGAAGTATAATAATTAATTTCCAGAAAATTCTAAAGTCCCATTTTTACCAAAATAAAAAGGAATACCCAGTTATAAATTAAATGTGTAGTAAAGAGTCCTTCTCACACTTAAAACTATGTAGCAATAGTTAAAGTGAAAATATAATGATTTAGTTTTCTAAAATGGGTGAGCAACACACACACACACACATTCTTGGCTTCCATTTTTATCATTGCACAACCAAAAATTAAATTTTTTCTCTCTCCATAGACTGGTTCTGGCTTGGTGTATCCAGGACTTAGCAGTCCCTTCATAGGCTTTCAGTGTTGTCATTAGAATGACAACAGTGAGTGGCCTCAGTGACTGACAGAGGCATGTATGGAATGTGCTCCACAGAGGGATGTCATCAGTAGCACTGTGGAATAAGGCTCAACTAAAACAATAGAGGATTCCAGAGCCCAGCAGGAAGCAGAGTCAGATGGCATCTAAGCTGATGCTGCATCCCTCACACACCCAGAAAATACGCTGCTGCTGCTGTGGGCCATAAAAGCCAAAGACTCCAGCTCCGCAGACCAGAGGGTAAATCTGTGCCTTTATGTATTGGTCAGCTTCCTGCCGCTGGAACAAAACACCTGACACCCACAACTTAAAGGAGAGAGGCTGATTTTTGGCTCAAGGGTTCAGAGGTTTCTGTCCACAGTCAGCTGGCTCCAAGGCAGAAACAGTGCAGGGGAAGGATCTGGCAGAGATAAGCTGCTCAACTCATGGCATCCAGGAAGCAGAGAGCAGAGACTGGGAAAAAGGGGGCCAGGGCCCTAAGGTAGTTCTTGAGGTCCAGCTCGCATGATCCCTTCCCTTCAACTGTGCCCCACCACCAAAGCTGATTCAGCTACAAAGTCATCAATTGGTTAACCCATTGCTGAGGTCAGTGCCCTTGCAATCCAGTCACCTCTCCAAGATTCTCTTGATCCACTGACATTAACAATCAAGATTAATGAGCATACTTCAGTTGAGCAGCAAACTCTGGGAGAATAAGGGGCACAGGCCTCAAGGTAAATCAAATTCACAGGATATAGGCATATTGCTTTAGTGTTCAGCCCAACACAATCTACCAGTGACTGCCATATAAAGTGTTTCTTATAACCCAGAGAACCTGTCATAATGGTCTGGTGAGTGACAGACCCATGAGAATGTTCAATGTGTAAATAATACTGCTATGTTCAAGATGACTGTGTTATCTCTAAGTTTAAGAGACTTTGTTTTGAGGTGTTTTTTTCATTAGGATTGTAAATTTGCCTCTCAGACATTTAAAATGCTTAAAAATATATTAAACCAATAAAGGTGTTTTAAAATGTTTGAGGGAATCCAATTAACTAAAATGAATCTGACTTCCAAGAAGATGGCGGAGGAGTAAGCAGCAGAGAAAACAGCCTCTCTGAGAGTCACCGTCCAGATGCTAGAACACAGCACCGTGAGGAAGACAAGAAGGAAGGAAGTGGGTCCCTTGGGCCCAAAAAGAATCTGAAGTGCAAACTGAAGCCCACAGAGAGTGAAGAGATAAACTTTGATGAAGAAGAAGGCAGTAGCGCGGGTGCCTTCACCCTGAGACGGGACTTACTACGTGAGAGGGCTGTGCGAACATGAGGTGCATGGTCATGGTGGTAGTGATGCTTGGTACCCCTGCAGGCCTCCACCTACACAGCACTGGAGAGGAGTGGTGAGTGCAGAGGGCTTAATCCTCCTGTGAGGAGAAAGCAATTAGCCAGGAGCCATTTTGGAGATGGGCATTGATAAGCCCAGAGCCCAGAAATGTTGCCGGCTTCCTCTAGCAACTCACGCCTGGGTCTAGACACAGGGAAATTGCTTGGACTGTGGCAAGCCCTATCAGCCAGATCTCAGGGCCAGCTGAGATTATCCAGTACTCCGCCATAAAGCAATTCTGGCTTGCTGGGATAGATTTGCATGATTCAGGACTGTCTCCAAAGACTGTCTACTAGTGAACCCAGAGAAAATCCTGGAAGTGCACTATTTGTTTTTGTTTCTCATTTTTTTTCTTTTTCTCCTTCATTGTTTTTATGAGTGTGAAAGCGGTCCCTAAAACCTCTTTGTGGGTATGGTTCTGTTCTGTTCTTCATCTTATCTCTTCCATCTCTCTTTTCCTTCAGTCTTCTGCACCAGTTTCCCCAAGTTGGCGCAATTCCCCCTTTTTCATACAACCTTACTTCCAATCTCCTTTTCTTCTACTTCTCTATTTTCTCCTTAATCCATTTTACATTTGAACCCTCCTGGTCAAAACTGGCACATGACAGACTGATATAGTGCATATAATTATCTGGTTTGTTTTACATTTTATTATATAATCACAAATCTAGTTCATATGGTTAAAAGTTGCACATTAAAGGCTAGCTCAGTTTGTTGTTTTCTAGGCTGTGTTTGATGCCATTGGTACCACTATAGCCAAAATAGATATAATTGTTCTAAATAGCTATTGATGCTGATATTCCATGATTGAGATTAACTAAGGGTCACAGAAAACACTGTAGCACAGTGCCAAAGAACCAGGGACTAGGCCAAATGAGCAACAACTTCTCATCTCCAACAAACTGAAGAGTAAGGTCTTCCAACAGACTCAAAATTCAAAAACCAGCTATACTTGGAAGATACCTCAGAGAAGTAATCATCATCTAAAGATCCTAAACACCACCAATAAAGCAACCCTCCACAGGCAATTTACAAGCATCATCCCAGGAATTAAACTAAAAATAAAGAGAAA
The DNA here is from genome assembly GCA_004027295.1 of Dolichotis patagonum. Lineage (NCBI taxonomy): Eukaryota > Metazoa > Chordata > Mammalia > Rodentia > Caviidae > Dolichotis > Dolichotis patagonum. The sequence goes on along the minus strand of PVJX010001215.1, from coordinate 2,272 downwards.
ATGAGAAGATACTTAAGCAAATACAACCCCAGACACACAGTTCACCAAAGGCAAATCCAGGGGGCAATGAGGTGGGACAATCTGAAAGCCCCCTACCAGGCCTCTCTGAAGTAGAAGCAACAAAGCAAAAGAACGAGGCTCTAGAAAAAATGAAATCAGAAATAATCTCTCAGATAACTACACATATTCACAATGCTTAGTGAGGTTAGCACATACACAGACAAAAAAACAGACGAGCTTAAGAAAATTATAGAAACTCAGCATAGGAAACAAATGAAATCTATAAAGCAGACTCAAGCAGACATCAGGAGAATAAAAAATCCATTGAATGTATTTGAAGCAGATTAGGCCAATGTGAGGACAGGATCTCAGCTCTTGAAGATGGCTTACACTTTGCAACCAGAAAAAGAAAGATTTCTCAAAAATAGCAAGGGACAATGAGAAATGAACCCAGCGGCTGCTAGATGAGACAAAGAAGAATAACTTAAAATTGACTGGAGTCAATGAAAAAGCAAGAGATACCACAAATGACATGAGAAAAATGTTCACAGACATCATGACAGAAAACTTTTCAGGTAGAAAAAAAGAATTTGACATACACATAATCAAGGCATATTGAACTCCAATTAGCAATGATCAAAAAAAGTCTATAGCCAGGTATATCATAGTCAAGATTGCAGAAATTCAACACAAGAACAGAATCCTAAAAGCTATTAGAGAAAAGAAACAAATCACCTATTAAGAAAAGCCCATCAGAATTACAGTTGACTTCTTAACACAAACTCGCAAGTCAAGGAGAGCTTGGAGTGAAGTACTCCAATAATGAAATATTAGAACTAAATCAAACTTCTGAACAAACGGACTTAGTAGATGTCTATAGAGTGTTCCACCCCACAACATAAGAATACACATTCTTCTCAGCTGCATATGGGACATTCTCCAAAACAGACCAAACACTGAATCATAGAACAGGCATAAGTAAATGCAAAGGAATTGAAATTATTCCATGCATACTATCAGACCACAGTGCAATGAAACTGGAAATCCACGCCAAAGGAAACCACAAGAACTTCATAAACACACAAAATTAAAGAGCATCCTACTGAACAACCAATGGGTCACAGATGAAATTAAAGAAGAAATGAGACAGTTTTTATAGTGGAATGATAATGATGATACAACATACTAGAACCTGTGGGACACAATGAAAGCAATCTGAAGAGGGAAATTTATATCACTAAATACACATACCAGAAAAAACAGAGCAAACACATATAAGCATCTTAATGTTGAACCATAAACTTCTAGAAAAAGAAGAGTATGCTAAACCATAAGCTCATACAAGAGAGGAAATTATAAATATTAGAGCAGAAATTAACACACTGGCAACTTAACAAACAACACAAAGAATCAATCAATCAATCAAAAAGTTTTTTCTTTGAAAGACAAACCTTAGCCAACCTCATCAAAAAAAAGGAAAGACTCAAATCTATGCAATCAGGAATGAAAAGGTTGAAACCACAACACTTCAGAAATCAAGAAAATCATCTATACCTACTTTGAAAACTTGTATCTAACAAGATGGAAAATACAGCAGAAATGGACAGATTTCTAGACATACATGAATTATCAAGTGAAGCATATAGAACTCCAGTTAGCAATGATCAAAAAAAAAAAATCTACCTCCAGACATATCATAATCAAGATTCCGAAAATTCAACACAAGAATAGAATTGTAAAAGTTGTTAGGGAAAAGAAACAAATTACTTATAAAGGAAAGCCCATCAGAATTCCAACTGACTTCTCAGTACAAACTCTCAAGTCAAGGAGAGCTTGGAGTGAAGTACTCCAAATTCTAAAGGAAAACAGCTTTCAGCCCAGACTGATGTACCTCACAAAGCTATCTTTCAAAATTGATGGAGAAGTAAGATACTTCCATGACAAAGAACATCTGAGGACATTTATAACTATCAAAATAGCGCTCCAAAATATTCTGAAGGACATAGAGATAACAAAGACTACAACTCCATGAACCATAATAGAAGAAATCCACCAAAAAAGGCAAACAATTAAAGGGAAGAGAAAAAGAAAAAGAAAAAAAAAAGGAGGGGAGCCAGTAATAAGTCAATAACATGATAAGGATAAATCATTACATACCAGTTTTAACTATTAATGTTAATCGTCTCAATTCACCAGTCAAAAGACACAGACTGGCAGAATGGATCAAGAAGCAAGATCCAACAATGTGCTATATGTAAGAAACATATTTAAT